>JAKWJA010001476.1:0-36522 GCA_027704765.1 Solanum habrochaites | reverse complement strand
CTCAGTGTTGCCTCCTGCTGTCTCTACCGTGCGGGAGCTAGACGCACTCCAGCGTATATGTCGCGATGCTCTGAATCTCGGGTTTGTGTTTGTGCCTGCGCTCTCAGCAAGTGAGGCTTCTCCTCTGCGGTTCCTCCATCTTCGGCGCTCTTCTTCCTTGCTCGAGCTTATCATCCTCCTGATCGACCCCCTCCGCCTCTTTGCACTCTCTATCGTGGTGATAGATGGGGGATTTAATGTGGGTGGAGGGAATGTCTGGAGTAGGTTAAACAGTTTGGGCGCCTAATATTCAGTAATTCCTAGCAGGCTCGATTAGACTCCGCAATCTGCCTCTAGTTGATGGTAGTTTTAGATGTATTATGCCACAGAAGGATGTAATATGCAGCTGAAGACGTCGACACATCTACCGGATGGGCTTCTGGCGAAGGCTATACTCTCAATTTACAATTAGTCATCTAGGCGCTGGTTAACCTCAGCAATATTCCGATTTGCATCCTGCCTTTTGACCTCATACGCGCTTCAGACTCTTGAGCAATATACTTTCTCATCACGGCCCTGATTTATGATGTGCTATGTACACGATTGTGACAATTTGTTGCCTCCAGTTTTTGGACTCGAGCAAGCGGGGCCTCGGTTTTCTTGTTTGTCGCTAGAGGGGCTTGGTTGCACCAAAAATTTGATACGCTCAAACTATTTCTCTTTAAATAAGTAACGTAAGCATGTCGCGTCAAGTAAATAATTTTCCACCAACTCGTGATTTGGTTGGGAGCGTCCCACGAGGAAAATAGTTTAGACTTAACTTTAAGCGTGTTATTACTATGTGCGGTCTGGATAATTGTATCTCGAAAGTAAAAACATAAAAATTAAAAGGTGGATTTTGTATTCCCTATTATAAGTAATAAAGAAACAACTAAATTGAAGAAGAGGGACATCTCATAACAGTTTGAAAGTTGGACGGTTAATCATATTAATAAAAGTAACTAGGGTTTCCGTGTTCACCCAGGTTCATAACTTGATATTCTAACTATAAAAAAATATTCTTTCATAGTTATTCTTTGCATGTCAAAGTGATTTAAGTGCATGTATTTCTAAATCCTTGTCCTGGCATCTAGAAAATCTCACTCCGCACCTTGGTCCGGCACGTGTGTTGCTTTCCTAACCATTATCGTTACTCATTATTAAGCTTTCGTATTTCGATATTTGACTTTAAGTTATTACCTCGTACCAATCTAGATACTCGCCCATATTTAGATCGTATACACACCAAATCTATGTTAATATTCTTTTCCTATTTATCTACTCCTTGGTCCTGGCATAGTAGCTTAAGGCTTGTATGGTAGTAACGTCTTGATCATCCGTTTTGTAAAAAGGACTTCTAATGCGATAAGATTTTAATTATTAAGACATGACATAGGTACACTTTTGTAGAAATGTTATTTTAGCTAGGGTTTATCTCATTAATTATGTGCCTATGGTTCCCCAACCCAGTTATGGAGTTTAGTTACTCATACTCATAAACACAACATTCAAATATATAAAGTAAGAATTCATTACTTCTTCTTCAAGTTTGAGAAAGGATAAAGTGACCGAAAAATGCTGTTGATTAATCCATCCCAAAAACCTACTTGTAAGAATCTCCAAAGATATTCAAACACTTTTTTAATCAACACCTTTAATAATTATGATTTCTATCTTGCAGGAGTTAACATCAAAAACGAGGTTTTCGACACTTAGTTATATGAAAAATAAAATACCTAATTAAACAAGGCGTTCTAATTTCAGGATCTCTGTCCCAACGCTTTGGCTGGGCCGAGGAACACGCGTGTATACGCGTACCGTCATTGGTCATGAACGGGACCGTTCGTGTCAAGACTACGTCGTACATACTGGTGCATTTTCTTTGATGCTTTGTCTTCCATTCCCTAAACGGCAAGCTTTATTTGTGACGGACTGTCATAGGAACACATGGTCGTAGAGGTCTCATTTAAAAGAACTTTTAAACTCTTTTGGAATCTGCTGATTGGGTACTGTGATCACTTCTCTAATCTTCACGACGAACATGCAGGACTGGGACAGTCAGGACCATGACGGGAACCGTCACTAATTCCATAATTCTTCCACACTTTTTTTTGCAGGACTTCCCATCTTCTCAGCCAGCAGCTGCTTACGCTGCCACCTACTGGACGTCACAGTCATTGACCATCAAGGTACACGTTTATATAACTTCTATTTAGGTGTGCTCTGTCTGCATTTTCTCTCTCAATAATCTCCGAATTTTGGCTTTGGACAGATTTCATTCGGCAAAAACAAATTGAGAAACGTGTGTATAAAAATTAGCACAAAAAAGGGCTTTTGACGCTACCTAAACTTAAGGAAAATGTAGCATTATATTATTACCGTGAACATACCGGAGAATCAGCCTCGCCGAAAAGTTATGCCTCGTGAGAAGTAGATTTCATACCGCACATTGAATATTAAGGCACTCGCTCTGAGAAGATATTCTATTGTCCCGCAAGAAGTCATATGACACTACCAAGAATAAAGAAATGGTTGTTTTTCTGCATCCCTTAAGCAGAAAATAATTATCCATATCGACATCAACTTGGCATTCTTTTATTTTGTAAAGTGACACATTAGAAGAGCATCGAAGACGTATAGTCAAGAGACAATTACTAGCATGACCGTATCACTTGCCTTTATGTTGACATCAAATTAAAAGAATTCATTGAAGATTATATTGCTAAACACAAGACATAAGCCTAAGTTGTCATTGCTTACGTCAAACTATATATTGAGTTGACGTCAAAACGTCAGATGGAGAGGAGAAAAAATTAAGTGTACGACGTGGTAAAAGGACAGGGTCTCCTCTTAATTGCATTTTTGTGCTGATGAATTTTTTATCTCAGTCTGTCGAGAGCATTTCCGAAATAAGAAATTCGCTGACCAAATCATTACCATTAGGTTGCTGACAAACATCAAAAAGGATTTGTCAGTACAACGTGGAACTTGTCTTAGCATCGAACTGGGACATAGTCCAAAGAAGATGTCAAAACTTCCTCAGACGCGAGCAGAGTGAGCGACTTCCACCAAAATTGCCAAACCACACCCCTATTTTTTTCGAAGCATGTGGTGTTTCATTAGGTATGTCAGATTTTTGTTTTAGTATCGCATCGGAAATTTTGTATTTAGGTCATAAGCAAGTTTCATTCTGGTGACATTGCCAAGATTGTGTTTGGTCAACTATGTAAGTTGTAAGGTTCTTATTATGGTGTGAACACGCCACGTTCATGGTAAGTGGTTACGAGCCTCTTTTCATAACTAGATTTTAATTATGTTATTAGTTCTTGGATTTGAATATGTCCTTTGTAGTCATTACACTCTTTGTTCAAATTTTGAAAGGAAAAAATGTTGTGTATTATTGGAAGCTTACTCATCTATGGCGAGGATTGCTTTTTTGTGAGCGATCCTCGCTCCTTTAATGCAAGCCTTCATATTCTCTTGTTCACTTAAGACGGATGATTGTGCTTATGAATTAATTGTCCTCTAGGGTGTATTAATTATTTTTTCTTTTTCTCTTTTGTGTGGCTTATGAATTTTGATTTGCGACTTCCATCGGATTCCTCCATTATATAATGATGTCCACCCTGTATCTAAGAGGCTCAATTCGTTTCTGCCCAAATCAAAATTGAAGTAAGCAGAGGATGATAAACGCAGGCCTGAAATCACGCTTTCAAGACCTAGGAGGCTTGAAAAACAGGAAGATATATACTTTTGGTTACACTGGTATACAATTAAAAAAATATTACTTTATGCTTAAAAGAAATAGAGGATATCCAAGTATAGGTGAATTAAAAGATTCTGCAGGTTGTTGAGGTTTCAAGAAAATTTTTGGAATACAGTATCAAAAAACGATCCGTTATTACAGGGGGATACATAACGGGTAACATCGTTTTCTTTTGAAAGAAACAGGGCTATAAGCCTATAAGGAATTGCAACAATCAGAAATTGGCAAAGGTCCCAAGTTGATTCTATTACACTTATCGTTATTTATAATTGTAGCTACTATATTGTATTATTTGGTTTTTTGGTCCTCTCTCCTCTCTCTCTCTCATATATTTAATAGTATAATAATATATATATATATATATATTAGCCTTTGTCAACACTTTATATTCTTCTCATTTAGAAATCTTTTATGTCATTTTAGTTGTTATTTCCCTTTAATAGTTATAGTAAAGTGAAGTAGTAGTAAAAAAAATTAAATCAAAGAAATCTGATTTTATTCACTTATTTAGATAATATGGTGCAAAACTATTTAAAATGGTAATTAGTCAAATCGCAGGTCAAACGGGATGTTAGCGGAAATTTCGAGGGCCTATAACACCTTCTCGGATCATGAAACATTTTTGAACTTTGAACACCTTTGTTTCAATGATGTTTGTTATAGTTAATCTTTTGAAAATAATTGTGTACTAAGTTTTCCTTGATTTTTTAATAAAAAATCAAAGTTACGACTCTTTAATTTGGAAAATTATAAATCTCTTAAATCATATATAAATTGATTTGTGAAATTTATTAATTTTTAGTACTTCTATTATTTTTAATATTAAACTAAAATGACGACTCTTCTAGGGATTAATTATGTTCTAACAAAAAATTGATGGTGTACTATGATGGACGAAGTGTTATTATTGAATTGTGTATGTCGTGATAATTGGTTTTAAATTTATAAAGTGGCATGCATATCATGAATATTTCCTGATGATAATTGGATTTATAGGATATTGAAGGAATATGGTTTGCTTGGAATCACAGCCGAACGTTTTTTATACTCAATTCTTTCGGAATAGTGACACATATTATTGGTTCCATGTGTTATGCGTCCATGATTTTGTCGCAAGTTTAAGCCTAATCATTGTCTGTTGGGGTCCCGGTCTTTTCTACAATACCCCTCCTAGTCAACAGAATTTCACAGCCATGAGCTCAAAATGACGTTTTAACTTTTTATTGAGTCATTTTCGAACTAGGATTCGACTCAACCTCAAGGCCGGTTGTGTTGGCTCTATTAGAAGCCGCTTTTGTCTACTGGCCCAAAATTACCAAAAAGTAACTTCATGCTTTTGTAATAATGGAAGGAGTATTGTATTTTTTTAAAAAGGAGTTGTGTCTGATGGGTTTTAGGGTTGAACTAATTCTTGTATGTTTTAGTTTTTTTTGGCTGAATTCCATTCCATGGTTAGCCTTTGAAAAATTTTGAATTGTGTTACCGTCCCCGATCCCAACTTCCTCAATCAGTATGGTGTGGAGTGTTCATATTAACAACAACGACTTTTTTAAAATGGATCATCAGAAAACACTAGGTACCTCCCTCATGTCTTAGAGATGAAGGCTTGGTCCTGACATAATTGGTTTATACTAATGTGGTAAAATTCCGGGAATAGTGAGCATTTTTTCTTATTCATATGTGTCTTTTCTTCTATATTTGGGGGAAGTAGATTGAGCCAAACAAGAGAATGAAGTCAGAAGTTCCTCAGAGTTACAAAAGGTCTCCTTTTATGTGTAACAAAGGAGATACGATTTTCATCCAGATACAGAATTCTTCCTAAATTCTTATAAATAGTGGTGATTTTCGCTTAAGTTAGGAGAAAAACTTGTTCATATAGGGTTCAAAAATCGAGGGATGTGATACTTAAGTTCCCTCAGCCAAATAGACATTTTAGAAAACTATATTATCGGTTTCTCGGACGATTTGCAAGGGCTTATTAGAAATATAAGGACGAGGTTCATCATTACCAATATTGTTTACTCGAGATAATGATGTTTCCATTCAAGGACAAAAATACACTATTTCATTCTAGCATTGTTTATGGTCAACTCATTGCCAGCTCTAAAGAATGAACTATAAATTATAAACAATTAGTACTTACCATATTATAGCGACTATGATTTTGGTTTCGGATATCTATAGGCTTTGAGGGTATCAATATATCAGAGCGGAGAAACACTTCTTTCAAGGGATGAATTTGATACTACATTGGTTGGATGATTGCGACATTTGATGTTATGAAGACTAATAATCCAAAAGAACAATATCCCCTAAAGCGGTTAATGAGCTACAGGGCATTATTGGTGGTTTACCACAATCGTTTGCAAGAGAATTGGAGAAGAAAGTTTTTGGTATCCGAGACTTCCGAGGGCTGAGAGAAGAAAGACGTATAGTGGTCATAACAGTTTGTGGTAACTAATAATTGGTTGTTCGAACACAAAAATCCCTTACTTGTATTGCTAGGTTAAGGAGGGACTAGACCATATGCTCCTGCTAGTCCTAAGGCAACTAAAGGAACAAAGGTGCCCCCCCCCTGTTCGGCATATTTATCTAATTTGCAACTGACCACGATGAATGGATGAGTTGCATTTGCTGAAGACATACTTAGATTTCGCAATCCTCGAAAAGTGTGGTGAACCTTTACCACGGTTTCGTCCAGATGTTTTTGTCAGGAGTACAAAGAAGGGTTTAAAAAGATTTTCTCGCTTTAACTATTGATCCTGGTCCAAACGTTCCCCGCATTATTGCATATGTTGGAGCCAAACATTGTCCGATTCACCGACTTCAAGAGAAGTTTGAAAAATTAATTACAATATCAACTTCGCACTCAAAAGACACCAAGTGCATAGCTCAGTTTGAAAACAAAACTACTAAGTGCCAGACAGTGGCATGGAATCACAAATTCATCGATAGAGGGTTTCAAACAGCAATAAGGAGCTCGATTGCGAGAGTCATCTAGGGTGACATATTACTCTATGTGGGAAGAGTCCAACATCGCGCAAGAGGACGCAACGTGACGAACAGGATTATTAGCTTGAATTTTATTTACCATCCCCTGCGTGGGACCTTCTGTATTTGTACTTTGTTTTGTAATTTTTTTTACACTGTCTGCTTTTCTTATGTTTATAGACATTTGGATGCTTTAATGAAGTATTTTGGGGATAAAAATCATTTAAAAACAGATAAGCTTTTCAGATTCATATGCCTACCCCTGGCAATCAAAGGGTCACAAACAGTTTAGGAAAGAAAAATCACTGCTATGGGCAAAATCTCCAGAATATATTATACACAGTCTCTGTTACAAGAATGTCCGACCAAATTTCTGAGTCTCAAGTTTCTCCTCAAAAGACCTCTGATACCACAATTCCTAAAACATTCATTCTGCCGTCTTAGGAAATTAAAAATCACTCCTATTGACAGACTAAGAACATCCAGAGGAACTCACTTAGAGAAGAACTAGAGTAAAAAAAAAAAAAAAAAAACAAAAAAAAAAAAAAAAAAAAAAAAAAAAGAAAAAAAGAAAAAACATAAAAGAAAAGAAAAAAAAAAGAAAAAAAAAGAAAGAAAGACACACCACCTCCACTCCCCCTACCCAACCACCCCTAGCGTAAAAAAAAAAAAGGCCCAAAACCCCCTCCAACCCAAAGTAGGTTAAAAAAAAAAAAAACAAGCACGATCAACCAGTGACCAAGAAATTCAAAAAGCCTACGAGGAAGGGCTCGAAGTCGACATGCCACCGCAATCTACAAAGCTACAACTGTTTGTGCTTGATGAGGTCTTGGCACACAAATTAAGAGACAAAAATTGAGATGGAGCCTGATGACTTGCAATGAGGACACGCTTCGGTTGAAAGTGTCAGATCATAAGCGAGAAGGAGAGGGATAGCAATCGGCGATTGCCACTCTGTTAGCTAAAAGCATGTCACTTGATGAAGAGCTGACAGTGGAATGTAAGAATTCACTCCACTGAGAGAAAGTATGTCTGCATTGATGAAGAAGAACAAAGCTTCAACAAACGTGATTGATAAACTTAAGAAAATTTGTGAAAACTACCTTATAACGGCAAGGGATAATAGTAGTCCCAATAACACTCACCCTGGAGCGATTGGGCTGACACGGCGAGGAAATCGTCTACAACCTCCATTCCTTGCCAAATCTAAAAGGAGAGACTAATGCTACCACAAGAAGGAAAATGACTAAGCGTGTCGTCATCATTTTTCTTTACGAACTCTATTGTTGCCTTTCAATTTCCTGTAATCGTATGACGAATGAATGAAACTGTTTTTAAGCTTGTACTCGATAACGTTGGGCCTGAATTTCCTTGTGAGATTACGTTAGGATCCTTTCCAAGCCCGGCCCCTATCTTTAAAAATTGTAATTCTCCCCTTCATGTTACGATTAGATACGAAGGCCAGATCAATGGACGTCAAAGAGCAGCAGCAAGAAGACCTTAGCTCAACGTGATTTAGCCTTTCCGAGAGAGTGTCAAAACTAAGACAAGCAAGCTCCTGCTTGTTAAAAACATGTGTTTTCGTCCTTACTCGTGAGTTGAAGATATCATCAAACAAAGAAACTTGTGTTTATCTGCTCTCTGTGTGATATTATGCATTTTGTATTTGATCTGCACAACAAATCCACTTTAAGTTTGGTGTTCCTATCAGGTACGTTGAACTACTCTGTTCAATTGAAAGCTGACAGATCATCCCTATTTCACCAGATCGAAAGGTGCCGCAGATTCCTTCCCTAAACGAGATTCAGACAAAAGAAAGACAGTCATGGGAGATAGTAATGAAGAAGTAAGTCTTACTGATGTTGTGGTGGCTCAACCCACTATAGAGGACCAGAATGAGTTGATTCTGCAGCTGATGCAACGGATTGCAGAGATGAGGGTGGAAATGCAAAGGATACATGATCTGCCTCCACCAGGTTTTGCCGCTAACGCCGCTGATGGGAGACCTCCAATCTACTTCCCTTCTTCAAATATGGACATAGCCTAGAACCAACCATCTACACCTGCTCAGAATCCATCGGTTATAGATCTAACTACCCAAAATCCCCAATATGCTTCCGCATCCTACCAAACTCCACCTCCTTCTCAAACAACCATCCCCAAATGCCACCCCACCCTCAAAATACCCACCATCAAACCGCTCCACCACCGCAAAATCAAAAAAAATCAAAACCAAAATAATTTCAATCCCCAAATACCCCACTACCACTTAAATCAGAATACCAATCCACAGACTTACCCACAGAATTACCAAACCGCTTAAAGTGCCCAGAGTCCCTCTATAGATCCACCCTTACCCAAAAGGACCACTTTCCAAATTCCCATCCCTACTGAGCACGATGTGTACAATTCCGAGCTGGATCATTATGAGGAACACGAAAGGGAGTGGAGGGCGAAGAAAGAGGCAAAGGTCGACATAAAAGAACAGATCAAGAAAGCCATGAAAGAGCTCGAATGGCCTTCCCTTATATCAACGGGCTAGTTTATGAAGACATGTATTCATCCAAATTTGGACCTTCCATAAGGGTTCAAGATCCCAAAGTTTGACACTTTCGTAATAATGGGCAACCTTATGGCTCATCTGAGAGCCTACTGTGAATAGCTCGTGGAAGTTGGAAGAGATGAAGCTCTATTGATGCGGCTCTTCAGCCGAAGCCTGTGTGGAGAAGCTCTTGAATGGTTCACCTCGCATGAAACCAGGCAATGGCCCATCTGGAATGCATTGAATGACAAAGATTTTATCGATCGATTTGATTACAACGTAGAAATTATTCCAGATCGATACTTTTTAGAAAAGATAAAGTAAAAATCAATCAAAAGGTATAGGGACTTTTCCTATAGGTGGAGAAAAGAAGCGGCGAGGGTGAGACCACCCATGTCTGAAAAAGAAATTGTAAAAGTGTTCGTGTGGGTGCAAGAGTCCGAGTATTATGATCGAATCTTGTTGCTCGTAGGAGCAAAATTTTCCGAGATAGTCGAAGTTTGTTAGACTATCAAAGATAGGTTGAAAACGGGAAAGATAGCCCGTGTTTCTGCATCACCCGGATCATCATGAACATTGAAGAAGAAAAGAGAAGAAATCACTGTTGTTTCATATGGGGGAAAGAAAACCCCCAGACACGCTCGTCATATTCCCAAGGTCATTCTCGGTCTTCCCAAAATTCCAACCAAGCTTGCTAAACGTAAGTCTGTCCTCCCAGTTACTCCTCCAATTTATCATAGATGCTACCTCCAACTTTCAAAATTTTCCCAAGTCTCCCTATATCAAAATCCACCCCCAAAATACCAAAAGTCCATCTCCGCTATCAATCATATTCCTGTTTATTAAAGCATAATTTTTAAGTTAACCCTTGAAAATTTGAATCATGAAGATGTCATATTCTTTAAATTTGATTTTAGGTTTGAACATACATTTTACTTAAAAAACTTGAATTTTTGTGAGTGAAAGTGAAAAATTTTTCTCAAGAAAACCAAATTTTGAAACGTGAAAATTAATTCAAGCATATTTTTAAAAATGTATCCAAAGTTTATGTTCAAATGTACTTTCATTTTCCTCATTGAATTGTCAATTGTGATTTTAATAGAAAAACTATTTTTAGTCTTAATCACTCATATTTTCTTAAAATCCAATGTAAGAAGAACAAATGAATTTCATTCCTTGAAAAAAAAATTCCTTTGCACACCTAAGGCTAGACTTTAATTTTGAGCATTAACTTATCGAGTTATCACACTTTCATATATCACACAAATGGCATGTCTTTTCTTTGTTATCTTTACAATTTTGAATCTTTTATCTTTCATTGGGAGAGGGCTAAGGCTAGATATGAGGCGTAAAATGTGCAAAATCTATGCCTATTCTTTTATAAAGGTGGACAATTTAAAAAGATCAAAATAAAATATTTGTCCATTGACAAGTGCCTTGTAGTCGCGCCTCTGTCGTCATTCTTTGGTGTCAAAGGCCCGTTAACCATAAAGAAACACAAATACTCCATGTATGGAGGTCAAAGAAGATCTCCAAACTTTGCCTTCCAACCTTGTGTAATTGAGTCCAAAGTGGTAAATCTTATCTGATTAATATTATAACACGATAATCTATCATATCGTTTCTCTACATTTACAAGTAAGCTCACTTCTTTTCAAGTCCATGTGATAAATTTGACTCACAGACTGATCAGGAAATATAAAAGACCATTCTGCAATAATTGATTTATAACATGAATGTCCTCATATTTGCATCGGGGTAGATTAGTGTTGAACACCAAGGGTTATATCTATTCAGCATGAATTAAATAATAGTTTTATCGAAACAGTTTCCTTGACTGCTTCTATAACTAAGTGTCTTCCGTATGGGTATATGTAAGAATATGACACTCTTGAGTCTACCTCAACTCCCAAAAGCGAGGTTCATTAGGGGAAGATGGTCCCAACGGACACCGAACCATAGTTCTAACGATGAGGACCAAATGTGATACCATGTCAGAGAGGGCACCTAGAGCCTAACTAAATACACAAACTAGCTCATAAAGGAAGGATTTCATAGACCATATGCGGACACCACCCCGGTCCACTTCCCTCAAAGTGGACTGTTACCCACTCTATCAGCGGGTTCAATTGCACATAGGTTCCAGCTTTGTTGTATTCTGAGAAGACATTGCTGTAATCTCTATGCTCTTAAAGAAAGTGATTCTTCACGCCTCAAGCCAAATTGTCGATGTTTTTTTTTCGAACTCAAGTTATCACGTGATCAATCTTTAGTCTATATTATAATGCATCCTTCAACACTTACTGAGCAATAACGCCATCATAGCTAGGAGTTCTTTCCAATGCCATGGTGACAGGTACTTCAAGCTAAAAAGAGTTTTGTGTTTAAATTAGCCCAAGCTTTCTGTTCAATGTCATCATTTCCGTCTGGCTGATGAATTGTAATATTATTTCACTTGGTAAGTACCTAAACCCGCTTATAGTTGTTCAGATACTTTTTTTTGTCCTTTCATTTTTTAAATGGAAGGAAACAATGTATCTAGGAGTCTTTATTTAAGAAGATTGGAGCATGTTCTATGTGTAAATATAGATATATAGATATATATATCTATTCTATATATATATATCTATATATTATATCATATATCATATTATCTAGATATATGTCAAAGAAGTTCGTAAGTGATATCAAGTCTTTCAAATTCAATGCAAAACAATCACGAGGTGAAGAAATATAGAATTTTTTTTTTGAATCCATGTGGTCCTCCAGAATAAAAACCAATGAATCAATTTATTTCAAGTCCACTAGCTTATTTTGAGAAAACCAAATCAATTGGATATACAACCATACGTGAACTACTTAATTAAAACCCATAAATCTATTGTCATCAAAACTAATTTATGAAAGAAAATGTTGCAGTTTCTCAAATGCTTCCTTTCTTGTTTTAGCAGATGAAATGCCTGATTAGCTGAACAACACTAATAGCACAATCGGCTCATATTACTGTTCAATCTAATTTAATAAGAAGATGTAGTGTTGTACTACTGTATTGATAATTCCATATTTCTTTTAGAAAGTGTTTTAATTTTATTTTTTATACCTTATGTCACTAATATTGCAATAGAACTTTATATGGTAATTGCATGAGTTGGAACACTTATCATCGGATCAGACAATATTAATGAAATGGAAAAAATAATTCATCCTTAAGACATGAAACTTAAAGGTATGTCCATTACGTAGTTTTTCTTAGTTCCTCTTTGGTTTGGGACAAAACTAGACAAAACAAAAACCTACTCACAAAGGCCTAGGGGATTGTAGAATAGAGTAAGAGAGAACCAAGCCAACTAAGGCCTTACATCATGAATTTTCTTCTTTCTTACTGGTTTGGTAGTGCCTTTCCTTATATGTTGCCTGGAAGATAGAAAGGACTCAACACCATAGCGACTTGGGGGCTTGCCCTATTCTATATTTCAAAAAACATTTGCTTTTTTCTCGGATTAGGTTATTAATAATTTAAGTTTTGCAGACTATCTTTGGATTGGAGTAGCAAACTTGCATTAGTATATGTGTTTTATTTAAATAACTGCTCATACACTGCATATACCTTTTTAAATAATTACATTTATGAATTAACTCAAAAATATATATTGTTTAAAGAATTCTTTCAATTCTAAGAAAAAAAGATGATATGATAAATTTAATATATTTCGTAACATCGCCGTAATTCACACTTAGTATAAATAAACTAGCAGACATAGTGCTAGTGTAAATAAGATAACTGGGTCGGTGAGATGAGTCTCTAATAGAAGTCCAAAGAAGAAAGGAAAAGGAAAAAACTACTCTTGTGCATTCCAAGACAGCCATAGTAGTCACATTCACGTGAGTGTCAATAGTGGTAATTATAGGGTTTAAGAGATTAATCTTAAAAAGAAGTAAAAAAAAACCAAAAAAAACATCTGGTTTTATTTTAAAAAAATTTCCAAGACAAAGCATACAGTCGTCATCACAACCTCATTTGATGACTGAATAGAATAGGATCCTCGTGAGAGAAGTGTGCATGGGTCTCATGAATCAAACCCCTATATATAGTAACAAGTTCTTTAACCACAATTTGTCAGCCTACCATCTATCGCATGGCAAATGAGTTTCCATGGAATCTTCCTTAAGGAGCTCTTCTCCCACACCCTAAGTTCATCCAATCATTAACTTCATTAGATGAAATTACGCCTTCTGTGTAGTAATAAGTAATAATTTTTTAGTCCTTGGTAAATTGTTGATTTAGCCAAGATATAAGTTTAAACAATTGTGTTCTATGAAATTAAATTTGCCATTTTCTTTTGCACACATTATGATTCCAGTATTTTTGCCAAAAGACACTGCGAGAACATGTTAAACCCCGGTTTCTTGAGCCTCCCTGGAAAAGCTTGGGAGTTGAAGTGGAAAATTCTCAAGGCCAAATTTGTCTAGCCAAGGGATGGAGTGATTTTTTTTGTGACTACTACTTAATAAGCATACAATAGCGTATTAATGTTCACATCAACCCGCGTTATCATTTGCCGTCGCGATATATGATCGAGTAGACATAAATTGATATCCAAAGATCAAGATATTGAATTAGAATGAACAGAGGAAGAATATTCCTATTGCCCAAGCTAATTCTTATGTAATCGATGAGATATTCTACTTTTCCAATCTAAATGCTAATGTAATCGAAGTAAGATCTTCCCATTCTCCATCTACCGCTATGGTAATCGAGGAGTAAGAGAGGATATTCCGTTAAGTGCCCTCAAACTAATGCTAATGTAATTGAGCAACGTCCGTAACATATCTTAAGTGGCTTTATTAGCTATTAATTAAGTGAATTCTTAGTAAAATTGTAATCGTATGTTTATACTTATGTCAGATTTGCAGCTAAGAGGTTGGAGAAGCTAATAGTATAAGTGAAAAAGTTTGTCCAAATAATTATAGCAGTCGATACAGTTTGGTGGACTTAACTGGTGACAATCCGTTTTTTGAAATAGTTATAAAAAAATCACATGCTACTTGGATGGTAAGGTTTAATAGTTTTACATTGTGTTTTTAAATTCGCTAGATTTGCACATTCTTGTTATTTTCCTGAAAATCTAATGATCCTGCTTGTTTGATGAATATGTTTTATAGGTTATCCCATTGAGATTCGCCCAACAAACAGACATAATAAACTTGAAGAATATGAGGTTGGTTAATGAAGAAGGAGTAGAATGGAAAGTGGAAATAGAGTATACTAGGAGGATGGTATCATAAAAATGATGGATGTCTCTTTATAAAAGTAACCAAAATAGCTCAAATAGCTAATGGTGAAACTTTTTGCTTCAAGTTGATTCGGGCTCCTTGCAAATGTTTTGCAGTTCAAAGGATCCCAACACCCTTTGCTTTGCAATAAAATTTGATACAGATTTTCTGCTGCATTTGGCTATTTTAGTTTGTCTTATTAAGATGCTACTTGTACTTTATTTGCAAGGGTATCAAATTTCAGATAGCTTTTTTGCATAAATTATCTTCTTATAATTGCAAGTATATGTATTCAACAAGTGCTCAAGTAAACATTTTATTTTGTAAACGTTATGGAATGAAACTCTTGGATTGTTTGGCATATATATCTTTAAATCTTTTTTTTCTAATCGTCACTTATTTATAGAAAATTAATTACTATTTTGCAGCTTTGTGAACCGTTATAAGTCACGATGGAAGAAAGAGAGATAAAATCTACCTTATTACTTACTTTAATATTGCCTTCGTCTTAAAATAGTTGTCGCGTTCTGTTTCTCGAGACCTAAATCCACTAGCCCCACCTGATAAAGGAGGATTAGAATTAAGCCAGGATTGAGGGATCAGAAGAGAGTAAGAAGTCTTTCAAAACATACTAATTCCTCCCTATCTCCTTCGTATCGTGACGCTATCCTCATGCCTTAATCCAGGATGAACAACAAAAATATAAGAAACTATCAAAATAGATCGAATAGAGGTGACCACATATTATTATTATTACCATCAAAAAAAAAAGAAATCTACAACTATGGACTCATTCCATTGAAATGTGAAACAAAAGAATAACCTCAAATTCAAAAGAGATGATTAGGTTTTGATAGTGATGGAAAGCGTCCAATCACGCACTTCAAGAAAACTAAACTATTAACGACCCTGTGAGTCTAGCTTTTTTACGTTGGAGAAAGAAAGCAAGGGATTGGGCGCATCTTCACTAATTTAGCTCACGACGATTATATAACAAGTTTTATAAGGAAGAGGAAAAAAACCTTGCTGCAAATTCTACCACCAGGACCTTGGATTTCATCAACATATACATTTTATATTCAAAAAGTGATATTCAAATTTTGGTACCCTACCGGGCTCCGAAGCCTGAGAAAATTTCAAATGTTCCTGTTTCAACAAGTTCCATTTTCAGTCTATTTAGAAGGCAACTCCTGCCCATTATAAATCAGTAGGTGTTTGATTAATTGGTATTCCAAGGAATGAAGATGTGTCTCTTATCATTTTCTTTCTAACTCAATACTCATCTAAGTATATGGCCAGATTTTTCACGTCACGTTATTTTTTTAATTAAATTAAAAAAAATTTCCTTTCTATTACTTACTAATCATTATCGTTGAAAAAATAAGGAAAAAAGATACTTATTAAAAAAGGATAACATGAAAATTAACTATCAAACAACTCCATACCGCATTGATATTTCTAGATTGATAAAGAAAAAAAAACAAGATTAGGAATAGAAGGGACTTAAGGGTTGACATGTACTTATTCAATGGAGCCATACAAACGGTATATGGTTTTTTTGATATACCTCACTCCTGATATTTATTTATGTGTAAATTTTTTTATATTATCAAATGAATTGATTAATGAAAATAATGAAGTAAAATTTCAAAAAAATGTAATATAAAAGTTAATAGTAATTTTTATTCCAAGAGATGTGTCACATCATCTGTTCAATATCTAGCTTTTCAAATTATGTATGTAATTCTATGGGTTGCGTTTTCTTTTTTTCTCTTAAGGGAGTAAAGAGAAGATTAATTTCTTCTCTCTGCCCTATCATTACTATAATGTGTTTGATTTAATTTCTAATTGAAATATTTTTCAAATCATATTTTATATAAAGAGCTTGTTAAATCAAGAATATGTACGTAAATCAAGTGCAAATCTTCTTAAGGCCATTTTCAGACACACCTCAAACTGTAAGTATTATCCTTAAATGAGGTCCCATTTAAGATTGGGCTCACACTTGTAATTCCCATAGTAGACCTTGTTTGGAAATTCAAACCTACCAAAATCGTTAGAATCACGAGAATATAAAGTGTCATGGCATGGTATTCTGGAAGTTGTCATATTTTTAAATCTTTTGCATATTTACCCGTTGAACGTTACATTTTACTTTAAAATAATTAAAGTTTGTGAGCTGAAAGTGAAAATTCCCTTCGCGAGAACAAAATTTTTCTTGAAACTTAAAATTATCCAAAACATAGATTTTTCAAATTTAGATCCAATGTTTATGGTCAACATAGCTTTAATTTTTCATTTCTTTCTTGATTGACATTAGGGAACAATCTCGGTCTACCTCTTTTGTAGCGTGAATCATGAAACAATTTTTTTTTTCCAAAAACATTATTTGTGCCTAAACGTGCGTAGGTGTAATATTGGGCGTCTCCCCAATTAATGCTTAATTCCCATCGCTGTTTGTTTTGATTTCTCTTTTGTATCTTGAATTCACTTTATAAATTCCAACTCAATGTTAGTGCTACCTACTTCCCTCCTTTCAATTGTGGATTTAAATAGAATGATTTTAGTCTTAATCAATTAGAATTCCGGCAAAATACAATGTAAGAAGACAATTAAATTTTTCATTCCGTGAAAATATTCATTTTCATGACTCAAGGCAGACTTATTTTTAAAGTGTGAATTAACCCGAGATCTCACAATTTCAATCTATACAAAACTGGCATGTCTACTTTGTTACCGTGTAAAGATGTGACATCTTTTACCTTATCCTTGATAGAAGCAAGTCATTAGGCCAAAATGTCAAGCTATATACCACCTCATTCGTTCTATAAATGTGGGACAACTTAAAAAAGGTCGAACAAAAATATTGTGTCCAATGCCAAGTGCCTTGTAGTCGCACCTCCGTCTTCATTCCGTTATCGTCAAAGGCGCCTTTAAGACATAAAAGAAGCACTACTCATGTAAGGAGGACAAGAAGATGATGATATCCAACTTGGCTTCCAACCTTATGTAATTGAGTTAGATGAGTAAAACATCTTATCTGATTTATTAGCTATGAACATAATGATGTTTGTCATCTCGTTTCGTTACAATTTATAGTAATAACTCACTTCTTTCAATTCATGTTATAAAATTTGACTCACTTCATGATTAGAAATATAAAAGATCATTCTTGAAATAAGTGATTATAAGCATGAATGTCATAATATTTATATAGATTAATGTAACACAAAGGTTGTATCTATTCAGAAAATGAGATTAAATGATATTTTTATCGAAAAGCCGATTTCCTTGACGCTCTTCTATAACACAAACTACATTTACTTCTTAATGTGGATATTAAGAATATGACACTACTACGTGAGTCAACTCAACCCTAAAAGCTAGTTCATTAGGGAGGAATTTCCCAACTGACACTCAAACCAGGATCTCAAACGCTGATGGACCTTACATTTCATACAATGTAAAGATATGACACCTAGACCCTAATCAATACAAAACCTAGCTCATTAAGAAGTATTTCATAGTTATATATGAGGATACACCCCGGTCGCAGCTACCCTAATCGATGTGGGGACTTTTTACCCACTCTATCAACTTTTTCATTGCATATATGTTTCAGTTTTGTTGTATTCTAAATAAAAATTGCTTGTATCCCGTGACTCTTGAAGAAAGTGATTCTACATGCCTCACAAATCCCAGAATTTTCTATATTTTTATCTAAGTGACATTATCACGTGATCAATCTTTAGTCCTATATTATAATGCATCCTTCAAATTACAAGACCATAATGCCGTCACTAGCTAGGAGTTCTTTTCCAATTGACATAGTAACATGATACTTCAACTAAAGAGTTTGTGTTTAAATAGACCCAAGCTTCTGTTCAATGTAATCATGTGTCCTTCTACTGAATGAATATAATATTATTTCACTTGTTAAGTACTCTAAACTCTGGCGTATATTTTGTTAAGATACTTTGTGTTAGTTCCTTCCTTTGTTAAATGGAAGGAAACAATGTATGTATGGATCTTTATTTTAGAAAGAGTGAGCATGTTCTATTGTAGTAATTATATATATAAGATATATGTCAAAAATGTTCTTAATTGATATCAGAATCTTCAAAATTCAATCAAAACATCACTAGGTGGATAATATATAGAAGTTTTGTCTAAGTCATCTCGATCACAAATGAACCAATAATTTCAAGTCCACTAGCTAATTTTGAGAAAACCAAATCAATTGGATATAACAGCATCTTGACTTACTTAATTAAAACCCCAAAATCTATTCTCATCAAAACTAATTTACGAAAGAAAATGTTGTAGTTTCTCAAATGCCTCCCTTTCTTGTTTTAGCTGATGAAAGGACTGATTAGCTGTGCAACACTACTGGAACAATCATCTCATATTACTGTTCAATATAATTTAATACGAAGATGTAGTGTTGTACTATTGTATTGATAATTCCATATTTCTCTTACTAAGTGCTTTAATTTGATTTTTTATACCTTATGTCACTAATACTGTGATTGAACTTAATATGGTAATTGCATTAGTTGGAACACATACCATGGGATCAGACAATATTAATGAAATGGGAAAAATATCTCGTCCTTAAGACATGAGAGTTAAAGGTATGTCCATTACATACTTTTTCTTTGTTCCTCTTTGTTTGGTAAAACTAGCAAAAGAAACCTACTAACACAGGCAGGGGAGCGTAGACAGAGTAATAGCGAACAAGCGAGCTTAGGGCCTTAATACCATCACATTTTCTTCTTTCTTATTGGTTTGGTAGTGCTTTCCTTTCTCTATGGCGAGAAATAGAAGGACTCACCCATTAGCGACAGTTGGGGACTTCCTATTTTAGTATTTCCAAAAACAACATTTGTTTTTTTCTTTCTTCGGATTTAGTTTTTTAAGATATAAGTTTTGCCTACTATCTTTGGATTGGAGTACAAACTGGAATTAGTTTGTTTTGATTTACATAATCTCATCCACTGCATATACCTTTTAAATAATTACATTTATGAATTAACTCAAAAATATATATTTTTAAAAAATTATTTCAATATCCTAAAAAAGATTATATGATAAATTTAAATATATTTCTACAATCGCCGCAAATTTTACTAGTTAGTATAAATAAAATGTATAATAATAGTGCTAGCGTCAATAAGTAGTAATAGGGTCAGGTGAATGAGTCAATAATAGAAGTCAAAAAGAAAGAAATGAAACGGAAAAAACTATCTTTGTGCATCTCCAAGACAAAGCAAATAGTAGTCACATTCACGTGAAGTGTAAATACTGTATTTATAGGGTTAGGTGAATTAATCTGAAAAGAATTAACAAAACAAAAAAAAATCTGGTTATCTAATTCCAAACAAAGCAATAATTAGTCTCACAATCATCATGTGATGACGAAATACATAGGATCCTCTTGGGGGTGGACAGAGCTATGCATTTCCTGGTGAATCAAACTCCTATAATATATAAACTGTTATTCAAGCAATTTTCCCATCCTATTATCTATTATGGCAACGAGTTCCATGGATCTTCCCTTAAGGACTCTTCTCCCAACAAGCCCTAGTTCATCCCAAATCATTACTCAGTAGATGAATTACGCCTTCTGGTAAGTAAGCGAAATTGTAATTTTAGTCTTGGTAAATGTTGCTTATCCAATATTAAGTTAAACTTAATTGTGTTTTGTATACAAATAAAATTTGCCATTTCTTTTGCACAAATGAGGATTCCAGTAGTATTTGCCAAAAACACTGCGAGTACAGTTAAACCCGCGTGTTTCTTGTTGGCTCCCCATGGAAAATATTGGGAGGTTGACTGGAAAATTCTCAGCCAAATTTGGCTACAAGGATGGAGTGATTTTTGTGACTATTACTCAATAATCGTCAAGGCTTATTAATGTTCACATAAGACCCCATTGTCACTGTTGATGTGCTATATAAATGATAATTAGTACAACAAAATTGGAATTCCCAATAGATCAATAATATTGAATCGATGAACAGAGGAAGATATTCATAGTTTGCCCAAGCTAGCTAATGTAAATCGACGAAGTATATTCTAAATTCTCCAATCTAATGCTAATGTTATCGAGAAGATATTCCAATTCTCCAATCTAACACTAATTAATCGAGGATGACGAGGAAGATATTCCAGTTATTTCCCTCAAACTCTGCAATGTAATTGGTCAACGTAAGTAAAAACTAAGTTCGTTTATTGTTACATTAATTAAGTGATTCATTCAGTAGAAATATTGACTATTGTTATACTTATTCAAGCTGTTTGCAGATAAGGGGTTGGGAAGCTAATCGTATAAGTGAAAAGTTGGTCCAAATACTTATGCAGTCGTAAGTTTGGTGGACTTAACTGGTGACAATCCGTTTTCCGTTCTTTTGAAATGGTTATAAAATTCACATGCTAATTTGTATGGTAGGTTTAATAGTTTTACATGGTGTTTTAAAATTCCTCTATATTTGCACTTCTAGTTACCTTTTCCTAAAAAATATAATGATCCTGTTTTTTGATGATATTGTTTTTAGGCTATCATGTTGAGAATTCCCCACAAACATAACATATAAACATGAAATATGAGGTTAGTTACTAATAAGGAGTAGAATGGATATGGAAATAAGAGTATACTAGGGTATGGTTATCATAAAGAAGGATGGACCTGGCTTTTCGAAAAGATAACAAAATAGCTATGGTGACCTTTTCGCTTCAGTTGATGCGGGGCCCTATTGCAAATGTTTGTGCAAGTTCAGACGATCCCAACCCCCTTTGCTTGTCAATAAATTAGATATATTTTTTTTGATTGGCATTTTGGCTACTTTATTTGTCTTATATACGATGCTAGCCATATGCTATATTTGTTCTATAAAACGACTGACAACTTGTACTTAATTTGCTAGGTATCGAAATTTCGATAGATTTTTCGCATAATTGTCCCTTCTTATAATTTGCAATATCTGTTATCACCAAGTGCTCAAGTAAATATTTTTTTTTTGTAAACGCTATGGAATATTTTGCAAGTCTTTATAACCTGTTATAAGTCACGATGGAAAAAAAAGAGAGAAAAAATCTACCTTATCACTTACTTAATATTGCCCTTCCTTTAGTAAAACGTTTTCCGCGTTCTTGTTTCTCAAAAAAAAAATTCTTTAGCCCCACCTTATAAGGAGATTAAAGAATTAGCCAAGGATTGAGGACCAGAAGACAGAAGAATTCTTTCAGAAACAAACTAAATCTCCCTATTTCCTTCAAGATGGATGAGCACGCGCCCTCATCGCCGTAAATAAGGATGACAACAAAATATAATAAACCATCACAAGAGGATTGAAGAAGTTGCCACATATTATGAATTATTATCCATCAACAAAAAAAAAAGATCTATAAACCTAGGGCTCATTCCATTAAATGGAAAAAAGAATAACCTCACTATCTAAAAGACACATAGATTAATTTGTGGAGAGTGTTGAGAAAGACCGTCACTCACCACTTCAGAAAACTAAAACTTTAGACTACCCTGGTGAGTCTAATTCTTGTTGGAGAACGAAAGCACATTGACTACTGGAACAGACCTCAAGCGTTGGAGGTTTCAAGGCTGAATCCCTACCACCCGAATTATATGATAAGAGATAACCCTTATATACTCATCTTTCTGGCCTTAATGGTTTAGAATAAATTGACCCATAGGTCGTAGCTACTACCCTCCATTCTAAAGATTAGGTTCGCTCTGGAAACTAAAACGAACACTCCTAGTTCTACAATCGACTGGGCGTAACATGAGTATAAACCATCAATGCCTGAATGGACATTGAAGTCTAACCATTTCTAACTTTACTTGATCTGCTGAGGTGACTTTCTGAAAGATGTGACAGTTAATTTCCTGTATAGCCGTCTAGCTATAACTAGTCACC
The DNA here is from genome assembly GCA_027704765.1 of Solanum habrochaites. Taxonomy (NCBI): domain Eukaryota; kingdom Viridiplantae; phylum Streptophyta; class Magnoliopsida; order Solanales; family Solanaceae; genus Solanum; species Solanum habrochaites. The sequence continues at coordinate 13,997 of JAKWJA010001476.1, read as the reverse complement.
GACTGGAGTAGAGGCTGAAAAAGGTTCTGAAGTTCTATAACTACAACTTCTGAATTGGACTGCTATGCAAGGAGTTAGACAAAGTCATGTCTGTTGTCTTTCCACTGAGTGAACCATACGTGAGTCACATTCTTGAGTTGATAGGATGCCAATCTCACTTATAACTACCAGTTATTTATATCACACCAAGTATTTTCTCGACCTCATCAATGAATTTCTGCGGGTCCTTACCAACTTGCCACCCAAAAAACTTCGGCATACTCATCCTAACAAAACCACAAACTCTGGCTGCCACTAATTGGTCATATCTTTTAGTAAGAACTAGAACCTGCTGATTATTCTGGTTGGTCATACTTTGAGTCAAAAGCTGAATTGGTGTTCTGAAACTCTGTAGTTGGACTTCTTTATCTAGTACTAGAGGAATTGCGTTAGCATTGCATGCATTAGCATTCCATTGCCTAAGTTCTACGAGAAGGCATTTCTAAGCGACACCCGTCGAGTTAGAATGTAATTAGATCATCCTATGCACGATAAAGTAACAAGTAAGTGAAGTTTTTTCCTAAAACCCTTCAAGCCTCCCTCTCATTAGATGTGGTGCACTTCACACCCATCGAAAGGACTCTACTTAGTGAGGCTTTTTCAGACATCCTAGGACCCTTGAACCTAGTACTCTGATAGCAAGTTTTGTCACAGCCCCGAGCTACACCCGAGATGCGGACACAGAACCTAAGACTAAATACTCAAAAGAAACTAACTATGTCTGAAAATAGCCTCTAAATTGGTCTAGAAATACTGGGACAAGCCCCAGCTAAATCTAGCAAAACTAAAACTAAAAGACTAAATACTCAAAAGAAACTTATTACTATTTGTCCTCGCAGAATGAAGACTCAGCACTGAATCTGTTGAACTGAAGATCGGAAATTGATCTATGGTTGATCTGAATGCTGAGAACATGGACCTACATCACGAGAAGATGTAGCACACGTATCCGTCAGTACTTGAAAGGTATTGATCATGTAGGATAGAATAAAGCTGAAATAAAACATAATTGAACAAATACAAAAGCAAGTATAATAATTTGAACATGATATGCTGATTTTTGAGCTAACTGGATGCAATGACCAATTTATAACATGCTGAAACTGAATACTGAATATACTGATAAATGGTCAATGCAGAGAGTGTAACTGAACTTTGGAAGCTACTAATAGCCGATAATAAAACCACATGAGCTAAATGTGGAGTCTGATGTATACGCCCCATCGAGAAGACTCAATATACCCTGCCAAAGGTATAAAGGCATGATGGCATGATCACAAAATTTATTGCCCACATAGATGACTTACACCCTACTTGGCTAGTAATTCTGGGACTAATTGGGTACGCTGAACCTTAGTCCAACTCGGTATTATGCTACTCCCATGGATTTATATAGTTAACTGATTATGTCTTAATTTTTTGTAAATACTGGATAGCTCAAAACTGAACATGCAAACTGAGAATGCAACATTTGATCTGATAATGATGCGTTAAAAACTGAAGCATGTATATCTGAAGTAACTGAAATATCTGACCTAGCATATGTAATTCAAGAACTAAAGAAATACATAGCTAGGGTTCTAAAATTCATGCAATAAACTTAATAATAACATGATAATCTGACTTGGAACATATAACTAATAAGTTCATGAAGTTCAGTTGAAATTCTAGAAACCCTAGGTCTAATCATGATATGGGAATCAAGAATCTGACTGAAAACTAGGGACCCATTAGGTGAAAGGAACCCACTAGTGAAATCTCACATGTTTGGTGACAAAATTCATGGAGAAACACTTAATTTTGGGGCTGGAACTGCTGGAAACTTGCTTCGTTCTTGAACTAGGGTTCTTGAGCTTTTTTCTCCTTTCTTGCTTCTAATTTTCTAAGTTTTGATTTAATGATTTGACTTAGATATGTTTTAGTTATGTTTCTAGGCTTAAGCTGACTAAAATTTGATGATTTAGGGTCAAAATGACGTAACTTAGGGTTTAAATGGAGTAGGAAAGGACCAAAAGACCCCTGGGTGACCTTTTACTCAGAGGTCTGATTTTAGCAAGGTCGGTGGAAATGGAAAGATAATTCAATTATCTATCTGTGTATAGGTCATGGGACACCTAATTTATTTTGTGCTAAGAGTTATGACTATTTGAAGTTGACCCAACTGCACTTCCCCTTTAACTGTCTTCTAATTCCAACCTACGGATTGTAGGTCTACCTACAGACCGTGCTAGTCATATGTGGCTCTTGTCATAGAGTGGGAGAATGAGGTGTCGATCGATGGTCACATACTATAGACCGTAGTCTGACCTACGGACCGTAGGTCCGTCCGTTGACCAAGACTTAACCAGTTTTCCTAGGCTGAGATTTTTTGGAGTTTCTGACACCATTGACAGATGTGCAGGATGAATCGTGGGTCAGGATACGGTCAGTCGGTGCCACCGCTGGTTGCACCTGCAAATTTTTCTCAATAAAGCTAGTTTTTAGTCTTTTTTGTATACGGGGTATTACACCATATTCTTTAGTATGTGTTTTAAGTTGATTTTTTATACTTGAATGTCAGTAATACTGCGATGAAACTTTAATATGGTAATTGTATTAGGTAACCCTTATTCATGGATCAGACAATATAATGAATGGAAAAAATATCTCGTCCTTAAGACATGACCATTGAAAGGTATAATCCATGACGTACTTTTTCCTTAGCCTCCTTTTTTGTTATGGAAGAAAATAGGTAAAGTAAAACCGTACTAATCAAGCAAAGGGGAGTGTACACTATAGTAAGAGAGACACCAAGGCCAGCTAAGATCCTTACATCGTGCATTTTTTTCTTTCTTATTGGTTTGTTGGTGCTTTTTCGTTTCTTTGTGGCGAGAAGATAGAAAGTACTCTCAACACCATTGCGAACACTCGGGTCTTGCCCTAATTCTAGTTTTCACAATAAATTTGATTTTTTTCTTGGATTAGTTTTTAAGAATTTAAGTTTTGGCAGACTATCTTTGATTGGAGTAGCAACTTGTATTTGCTAATTTTTAATTTAAAAAATGCTCATACCCTACATATACCTTTTAAATAATTCACATTATGAATTAACTAAAATACGTATGCTTAAAATTTATGTCAATATCCTAAAAAGATTAATGATAAAGTTCTATGTTCAACAATTGCATCAAATTTCACTAGTTATTATAAATAAACATCGAATAAATAAACTTATTAGATATGGTACAGTGCCTGATGATCTTTTCTCTCTTACTTTACCAATATTCCCTCACTATTGTTATCATGTAAAACTAACATCAAATGTTGTTTATAAATGAAGACTCCTCTATCTTATGCCATCGGAGATTGGGATATATCTCTATCGATAGAAATAAGAGATTAGTAAATGATGAAGTACTTAGTACTCTAAATTTTACTGATTTTGATACTTGTCCACCTTACCAGATTCCATCTCCCTACCGTGATGTTGCTCCAAACTGTGCTAACGTGAAGTCGATCTACCCAGCACCCCTTCCTGTCTATCAAGATCAAGATCCACTATATCAAAATCCCCACCCGAACTTTCAAGCTCCAATGCCAAACTATTAGAAAAACTCATATCCAAGAAATCAAATTCCGTCTGAACAATCGAGATTATCAACAGATGCCTCCCCCACAAGGAAATTATGATTCCACTCGACCTCGGTTCAAGAAGAAACCTTCAAGGAATTTCACCGTGCTTCTGCAAGAAAGCCTAACAAATTGTACGAGCGACTAGCTGCGGCCGAATATATCCACCCCGTGTGGCCAACCGTGGATATCAACTTCGACATCTATAGCCAAATTCATAGATGTGCTTATCATCTCCAACAGTGTTGGGCATGATATTTATGAATATCTCAACCTCACACAAGATTCCAGGATTCATTACCAAGAGGTGGTTTTCTCTCAACCGCTGCATTAATGTCAATACCAATCCTTTGACGAATAATGGAGGCGGCAACGTTAGTATGATAGAAAATGATGATGATTGGCGTCGAACAAAAGTGATAACTCCAATCATTCATGATGAGGTGGAAAAGGTTGTAGCTTCCTTGAGCATCAAAGAGAAGAAAGAGTTCATTATCTTGACACCCGCAAAGGTTGTTGCCTTGGTGCCATCAAAAACTCTTGTCAAGCCAAAATTTGTGATTGAGACTGCTGTTGCACAAGGTATGACCCGATCTGGAAGATGTTATACTCCTGAGGAGACTACTCTCGGAGGTCAAAAGAAGGATCAATCTAAAAGGCCAATAATCGAGGGTGAGGCAGCGAAATTCTGAAGAAAAATGCAACAGAAAGATTATTCCATTGTCAAGCATTTTGGAGAAGACTCATCCCCGATTTTGATTGGCCCTGCTTAATGAGTTCTTCATCGCCAGGCAGGCTTTGCTTAATGCTCTTGATGTACGTATGTACCAACCCGCTAAGGCAGGTACACCTCTGTTGATGCTTGTTTTAAACTCTGTTCTGTTGTAACTCTAAGGCAGTTGAGTTTACTTGGAAACTTAAGCAAAGCAAGTGAAGTGAGAGCCTTCGATTAGGTTCAAAGAGATACGTGGGAGCCTAAATCTGTTATCCAATTGGCCCCCCTGCCCGAGTTTAACAATAACGCACAGTTTTCAGTCCTAGTATATTGACCAGCTCTAACTTCTTCTAGGAATACCTTTTATCACATGGCTAGAGTTTTGCCCTCTATACCGTCTCAATGAGAAACTTGTTGGAAAATGAAGAGCTAGTCATTCATGGCGAAGGTAGTCATTCTGGAAGACAGGCACCACTTATCAATGAAGTGTCTCGAGTTACTGATTTCTACACGGTGGAGCTGGTAAATACCATCGGTGAAGACTTGGCCCCACAACCTCTCATGCCTTCTGTGTATAAGATGATTGCTACTGTGATGTTGCAAAGTGGATTTGAACCAAGTTTCGGATTGGGAGGAAATTCCCAAGGAATTATTGAGCCTATTCCGATCCTCGTCAAAGGAGCCACATATGGTTTGCACAGATGATGACATGAAGACAAAAAAGAAGAATGATAAAGCATTGACTAAGCCAATCCCACATCTGTATCAATCCTTCCCAGTCCAATAGTATGCCAAGCATGAAGACCTTGTGTAAGGAATCTGTGGCATTCTCTAGGAGTTCGATGCAGTTATTGAGGAAAAGGTCAAGCTATCTGGTATCTGTGATGCTGAGCCAGGGGAGATGCTGCAAAACTAGACCTCCACACCCATCCTGATCTCCCAAACTCCTCGGTAGAAGGGCATCATTTTATGCTATTAAAAATTTTGTAGTCTGAAGAGGCCCCGAACCTACATTTGGCATTTTTCTTACAGTTGAATTTTAATTTTTCATCGTGAGTTTAAAAAGAGGCACATCGGCCCTATGCCATGGCCAAAGTTGCACCATTTTCCAATTTGAATGAAACGGCCTCTTTATTTTATTTTTTTTATTTACTCATCTATTATATTTGCTTTCCTAATTTTGGTTGTTTACGGTTTTAGTAAGTAAGTTTTAAACCTACCATGTCGTGTCCGGTCATGAGCTGATGAACCAACTGAGGTCAGTGAGGACGAGGTTGATAGTATGAAGAATACAGAGGACCGAATATTTGTCTGGACGAAGTTTCTACATTTTGAAAAACAGCATAAGCTGAATTAGAGGAAACTGAAGCTATAAATCTTGTAGACACGAGTGTGTCAAGAGTCAATATTAATTCTTTAAATGAAGCTCAAGAAAAGGCCTAAATTCATGTGACTCATCTGGTACATTGAACATGTTCGTCTGGGAGTTCAGGCGACATGCTAGGGTTAATTGCCATATGGTGACTCCACAATTGCAGATTAATCCAAGGTTCTCCGGGAAAGCAAAAAATCAGAAATTAAGGCTTGAGTTGAGTTAAGGATTAATAAGAGATCACCAAGCCATAGAGTCTCGATGGTGAAAGTAAACAATACCAACTTGGTTGTTCAATGTTGTTCCGCGCCAAAAAGACGAGAAATCAGAATTTGTGTCGACTACATAGGATCCAACAAAGCCAGTCCTAAGGTATAATTTTTCCAATTAACGAACATTCACATCTGCTTGATACGGTGTTAAACATGCAATGACTTCTTTGTGGATTGTTTGTAGGTTATCATCAGATTCTAAAGATGACGAACACGTAGACAAAAGACAAGTTTTATTACACCTTGGGTGTATATCATTACAGACAGAGTGAATCATTTGCCGCAAACGCCTGGTGCTAACCTATATAAGGGCTATAACGCCCATATTTCATGACATGATTCATAAGGGATTGATGTGTATGTGGTGACTCATAATCAAGTTCTTCGAGGTTCGGACCACTGACACATTTGAAGAAGTTCTTTGATCGTCTGGCGTCATTTATAACTTGAAGTTGAATCCCGCTAAATGTTCTTTGGATACCAGTCGACAAGTATGGGTTTATATTTCAACAGAAGAGGATTGAGCTCGATCCTTCAAGATTTAAGGTGATTCAACAGTTAACCTCCGCCGAGGACGAAAAAAGGTGATGAGTTCTTGAGGGAGTTGAATTACATCAGTCGATTCATAGGCTCAATCAACCTTGGTGGTGAGCCTATTTTCATTTCAGGTTTCTCTGAAGAAAGACGCTCTGACAAAGTAACTGAAGAGTGTCAGATTAACTTTTTAGCTATCAAGAACATTTTGTTCAATTCGCTGGTATTAGTTCCTCCGCAGGAAAGCTTTCCATTGTTTCTGTCGATTTATCCGTCTCAAATAGTGCATTCGGATGCGTACTTGTCAACAAGTTGAGACAAGGAAAAAAGGAGAAGTCTATTATCATAGCAAGAAGCTTTTACTTCATACGAGTCTCGTTCCACTTTGTTAGATAGGACGTGTTGTTCTTTGACTTAGCTGGCCCAGAGTTGGGACTTATTGTCTTCTTAACTAATACCTTATTTAAAATGACCCCCGCTGAAGTATACTTTCCAGAAGGCGATGCCGACTGAATTAGCTAAGTGGCACATACTGTTGAGTGAGTTTGATATTGTGTATGGACTCCGAATGCGATAAAAGAACATCTTTTGGTTAATCCTCTGGAGGCCGAATCCCGTTTATGAAGAGTATGAACCACTTAAGACTTATTTTCACGATAAAGAAGTGTCATTTGTGGGTGAAAATATTTATGAAGCGTATCCAGGTTGGAGATTATTCTTTGATGGAGAGGTAAATCATCAAGGTAAAGGTATTAGAGTAGTCTTAGTGTCAGAATCTGTCCAGCACTATCCCATGGCGGCTAAGCTCCGATTTAATTGCATGAACAACATGGCTGAATACAAAGCTTGTATTCTTAGGTTGAAAATGGCCATCGACATGAGCGTCTATGAGTTGTTGGTTATTGGAGATTCAGACTTGTTGATTCATCAAGTTCAAGGAGAATGAGCTGTGAAGAATCTGAAAATTATACCTTACGTACAGTATGTACAGAAGTTGTGCAAAAGATTACGCAGGATCGAGTTCACATATACTCCCAGAATACAAAATGAGTTGGCTGATTATCTCGCCACCATCTCTTCTATGATTAAGCATCCGGATACAAATTATATTGATCCTCTGGATATAGAGTTGAAAGAACATCCAGTCCATTGTGCCATGTTGAAGCGCAACACACAACGGTTTGCCGTGGTCTCTCGATATAAGAAGTATTGGAGTCCGGAAATTATCCAAACGATGCAACACCAAACGAGAAAGAACTTTGATATACGCTGTATGGATCTCAATTTTCTTTCTAAGTGTAGAAGTCCTTTATAGGAGGATTCAAGATTTGGGTCTTCTAAGATTTGTTGGATTTGTTGAAAGAAGTTGTGAAGCTTATTGGAACACAAAAAAATACATGCGATTTTGTGGTATGACCATATGAATGGCCTTATTTGGCAAGAAATATCCTTCGATTCCTGGTATTTTCTGGATGACTATGGAGAATGATGTTTAAGTTTGTTGCAAAAATGCATAATGTCAAGTGCAAAGAACGGTGATTTGATCCGAGTGCCACCTGCACGACTGAATGTTTAGTTCACCTTGGCCATTAGTAGCTTGGGGTATGGATGTCATCGGTCCGATAGAGCCAGCTGCTTCTAATGGACACAGATTTATTTTGGTTGCCATTGATTATTTCACCAAGTGGCTGAAGTTGCTTCTTACAAGTCGGTAACCAAGAAAGTTGTGGCTGATTTTGTTCGCAATAATTTTATATGCAGGTTCAGAGTACCAGAATCGATCATTACTGATAATGGTGCAAATCTTAATAGTTACTTGATGAGAGATATATGTGAGCAATTTAAGATCACGCACCGGAATTCAACCGCTTATCGTCCCCAAATGAATGGAGTTGTAGAGGCCGCCAATGAGAATAACAAAAAGATTCTGAGGAAGATGATTAACAATCACCGAGGTTGGTATGAGATGCTTCCATATGATTTGTTGGGTTATCGAACGACTACCAGAACATCGATTGGAGCTACTCTGTACTTGTTAGTATACCGAACAAAAGCAGTCATACCTGCTGAAGTTGACATACCATCCTTGAGAATCATAAAAACAGCTAAATTGAGTAATGCAGAATGGGTCAGCAAACGGATTGACCAATTAACATTGATTGACGAGAAAAAATGGGTGGCCGTTGTCCTGGTCAACGGTCATTGTATCGCAGGAATGATTCGTGTTTTTTCACCAGATAGTAAGAGCCAAAATTTGTTCAAAAGGTGGTCAGCTGGTCCTTAACGTATTTTTCCACATCAAGACGAATATAAAGAAAATTTATTCGCGCCAAATTGGCAAGGTCCTTACGATGTTTTGCAAAGTATTATTAGGATGTGCTTTGGTCATATCGTAGATGGCTGGCACTGCTTCAATCAACTCATCTGTGTCAAGAGATACTACGTGTGGAAGTTAGTTTGTATTTCTGTCTTTATTGTATCATTCTGTTTGCTTTGTTTTTGTGTTTGCTTAATTTTTTATCCTTTTTGTAAATGAACTATGTTTTGATCTGAATTCTCAAGACTGAAGACGTAATGCGGCCTATGTCGTCCTCGTTTGGTTTCCTTCTTATTTTTTTTTTTTTTATTATGTTTAACCTTGAGGGGACTAACGTTTGACCTGATTTCCTGCCTCAGATGGGTACGTAGGCTTCACAAAGGGTTCAGTCATATCTCCCGTAAGATTTCTTATTCCTCTTGACGATAGAACTAGGAAGAGGATAGAATTTCTGAGCGGGGCCAAAATTCTCGAGAAGAAGATTCTTCCTCAGCAAGTCAAGACTGAAGATATTTCGAGTATTTGCACCTGGGCACAGAATTTTTGAGAGATCTCAAAAATTCCCCGATCTACTCAGTTCAGTTAAGATAAGCAAGACAGTTTAACTGGGACAGAAAATTTTGAGGATTGCCTCAAAATTTATGCCTGGGTTTAATCTACAAGTCCAGAGTGACTCTGAAATTACTCAGCGAATAATCAGAGAGACCCTAAGCTCAGACTCATAATTTGTTAACCTATATGATATGACTTGAGCAGTGACCCTTTTCATCAATACTATTTCTCAAAATTTATTTCTCTTCAATTTTCCCTTTATGTTTCATTTATTTTGGCATAAAATATTGTGTCTTATCTATCAAGAGTCGGGAGATCGGGAAATCAACCGGAGATAGCAAGACAAGGAGCAGACAACTGAAGAAATCGACACAGATCAGTTTGTTTTAAAACTAACAATTTTTTTGTGGACGCAGGTTTATAGCTTTGCTCTGAAATCAGCAAATTCTTCCGATGGATGAATATGGAGAAGTAAAAGGAGGAGAAAACTAACCAAAAATCAATAGTTTTCCCAGAAGCAGGAATCATTTTATATCGCTTATGTCGGAGACTTGGGAATATGAATTGTTTACTTCAATCAATTTCCAACAACGTGAAATTCATAAAGAACATTCAATTACATTCGTAGGTGAATCAAGCGAAAATCTCAAGGAAGAGTTTACGGTTTCCGTAAAGGACGTCATTTGCATTATAATGTCGAATATGATACTATACATTACTCGGAGGGGTCAGTTATTTTATTGTCGATCAAGACGATATACTATCTACAAGACGTTTAATTAATATTAACCGTTATCATCATTGGAGACGATCTGATTACTAGAATCCACCGAGAGATCACTATGTTGCTCGATTGAAGCACTATCTTCATTTACGTACCAAGGATGACATCAAGAAGTTCATATTCATGCCCTGTCGGAGATCATGGATCACGAGTTGAATATCCATTCATCACGCGGAGATCCTGCATCGTGAGTCAAATATCCATGTCATCGTCTGAAGATTAGGCATCGCGACTCAATATCCTCATCGCAGAAGATCATGCATCGCGACTCATATTCATGCATCCGGAAGATCAATGCATCACGAGTTAATAATCAGTCCAGCAATTGCAAGAAGATTTCATACCTCGCAGAAATTTATGCTCACGAAGAAGATTCATACCTCGGCAGAACTTTTGCAGCGCGAGAACTTTCATTCCTCACAGAAATGTATGCCGCACAAGAAATTTTTCATACTCGCAGATATTTATGGGCATCGCGAGAAGATTTCCTACCTCACAGAAAAGTTATGCATCCCGAGAAAAATTCCCTGTCTCGTGAAATTTTATGCATTCGCTAGAGGATTTCATGCCTCGCAGAAAAGTATGTATCGGAGAAGATTTCATACCTCGCAGAATTTTACGTCATCACGAAAATATTCCATGTCCCGTAAGAAGTCATACACTACCATAAAAAAGAAAACAGAAAAAGAATGTGCATCCTTCCCAATAGAATAGTTATCCATCGACACGCAACTGCATTCTTTTATTTTGATAAAAGTAAACATCAAGAAGAGCATCGAAGACGACGTCAAGAGAAATACTAGTCGACGCATCAACTTTAACTTTATGTTTACATCAAATAAATAATGCATTGAAGATTATATTGCAAATACAAGACATAAAGCTTTAAGCTTTATTGCTTTTACTCAAACCAATCGAGTTATGGTCAAACGTCGAGGAGAAAATAAAAATTAAGTGTCGAACGTGGTAAAAGAGACATTGTCTCCCTCTTAATGCATTTTATGCTGAAGATTTTATCTCAAGTCTTGTCGCGAGCATCCGAAAGAAACGAATTCCTAAACATACCACAGGTGCGGACGACAAAAAAAGGATGCACGTACCACGGGAACTTTTTCTTAGCACGAACTGGGAACACATAGTCCAAAAGGAATGTCAAACTCTTCAGAAGCTAGCAGACGGAGTCGACTTCCCCACCAATCACACCCCTATCGAAGGCATGTGGGTTTTTCATTAGGTCTGTCAGTTTCAGTCTCGCATTCGGAAATTTTGGTATATGTCATAAGCAAGTTTCCAATCTTAGTGACAATGCGCCAAGAGCTTTGGTAATTATGTCCGTGTAAGTTCTTAATTATGGGTGTGAAGCACACCACCTTCATGGCTAAGAGGTTATGAGCCTCCTTTTCATACTCGATTTAATTTGTCACTTGTCCAGAACCGAAGGTTATATAGCATAATAAATTTCCTTCTCAACCGATCGAGTCGAACTACAGACAGCCTGATTCCTAAAGATACAAGGATACGTAGGCGAGCTCAATATTGAAAACTCGAATGTATTTTAATATTCACTCTTAAAGCCTATTCCCGAGCATTTCGATCCCTTCATACTTCAGTATTGAGATGGATTTGAACTCTTTCAAAATCATGCGTTAAAATTAAGATTATCGAACTACAAGTGGTCTGAATTCTCATGTAGTCTGAGATATGTAGGAAACCCATGTCCGGGTTTCGGCCATAATTCTTAAAGTCTGTACCAAAATCCCTTCCCTTAAAGATTGAGATGAGTTCGGTCAAAATTGGCTTGGTCAATTTCATTTTTCTCAGATTTCTAGTTTCTTCTCAATCTCAGTAAAATGAGGGACAAGTTTTGACACTCCACAATTTTGACCCTTCTCGAGCATAATTAATAATGCTCGACCTCTTGATTTTAAAACGATTAAAAAACTTGAAGTATCAATCCCCTTCAAGCTTTTTTTGAGTCATTAGTTTTTTTTGTTAAAAAACAAAGTTAAAAAAGTTGTTTAGCCGTTTATAATCGTTAAAGGGTGATATACGCTACCTCTCATATATATTTTATACGCCTAATTTATTTTCATAAACTATCCAAAATTGTTCAAAAAGATTTTATTCCACTTAGAGCTTTATTGAATTGGTTTTAGTAGTTTGTAGTTAGGTTCCTTAGTTTTAAATTAAATTTATTCATTTGTTTTGCTATTGCTTAAGTAGTATATTTGTTTATGTAATTTTTATATGGAATTAGTTTATCTTATGAATATTCAAAAATCGTTCTCTAAAAGATTTTATTTATTTTTTAAAAAATATTTTACTATTTGTTTTAATCATATAGTAGTTTACAATTTTGGATTACTATTTTAACCATTTTGGGCCTCATCCACTTTCTCCATCTGCCAAATTCAATTTTCCAATTGTCCCGAAGATATCGGCCTACCATGAAATTCCCATCTCTTTTTCTTAATTAAGTCCGCTCATCCAAATCAAAACTGATACCAACCCGATCCCTGTACGGTTTGTCCCTTTCACGCGCAGCAAGCGACAACCACGACAGACCTAAATTTCAGCAAGAAAATATCGCACGGGTCTTTCGGTGCTGGTGGAGTGTTGAGCCTCCTCCAACGTCTCCCTTTTTCCTCTGGCACTGGTCTTCTGTAGCGATTTCAGGCGACGACAGGCTCCCATCTGTAGTAATGTAATGATGCTCTCGTCAATATTTGGATGGTTCTTTTTTGGGGCCCGAGTTTCTTGCTTGCTCCTGTTGTAAATCTTCTGAGTTCCTTACTATCCTAGCTACATATTGTGAAAGTTTTGTGGCTCTCACTGAACGCTCGAAATCATCTTCTATGGATGATTTCGATTCTCCATGAGCTGATATGTAGGTGTATGTGTTCGTTTTCAGTGTGTTATTCTCCATTTTGTTCTCACTCCCTTGGTCAGTAGCCTGTTCATGTTGCAAACCTTAATGTATATCCCACCTTCTCCCACTGTCTTAAAAAGATTTTTCATATTAATTGAGCTCCGTTTAAGTTCATCACTTTCCTCTATTGTGGATTTTTTTTGTACTTATATGTTGCAATATCTCGATAGCAATTTTTAGTTTCACTATTTTCCTTCATTTAGCCAATCTGTGAGTAGATGTTACTCGTTTATTTAATTTTTACATAGAGTTTTGTTTCTTCTTCCAACTCATTTTGTTATATATCCTCTCTACTTATAATATACCGATATATTATATATACCTATCTTCTCTCATATATACTATCATATATATATACATATATATATATATAATATATCTATATATATATATATATATTATATCTAAAGACATATATTACTTTATGTGTATGATCTCCTCTTTGTTCCATTTTACCGATGCATAGTATATAGCGATATTAGATTTAATCTAAGGTGTTTGTTTTGTAGTCAACGAGAGTAGTGACCCTTTATCTGTTAGTTGCATACCATCAGTAACCTATTTTTTTGTCTGTCTTTGCTTTGCTTAAAGCATATGTCACTGGGTTCCTTTGAATGTATGCCTTAGTGCGTAAAATTTATGCTAAACTTGGTTTAATATTCCTTTGTCTTCATTACCCTCTTTGTTCAAATTTTGAAAGGGCAAAAATGGTTTTAGCATTATGAAGCACTCAGCTAATGCCATTGATTTCTTTGTGTGATCCTCTGCTCCTTTAATGGCAAGCCTTCATATTCTCTTGTTCCACTAAGACTGATGATTGTGCATGAATTAATTTTCCTCTAGTGTGTATGCCAGTATTTTTCTTTCTCTTTTG
>JAKWJA010001475.1:0-39027 GCA_027704765.1 Solanum habrochaites | reverse complement strand
TCTTTTTTTTTTTACGTCTCGCCCCCCAACGATGGGCTAAGATAAAACTCTTCTATTAGTCTTTCCTTTTCTCGCTATGGAACTGGCCGGTTTCTCTAAGTCTTATGAGGAGTGGAAAGTCATTTGCCTGCAAGGATAGGAAGCTCCCACCCCCTTATTTCATTTGAAAGCTCCCCCCACCAACCCCCTTAAAGCCCCTGGCTCCAGCTGTTATTTGAAAACAAAAAGGCATTCGTCAAAGACACATACCTCCACTAAAGAAACCCCACTATTTGACAACTGGGGGTCGGGGAGGGGCTCAAAAAAAGCGGTGATAGAGTTTATATTTAGTAAGAGGCAAGAAAAGAAAGAAAAGAAAGGATTAAAACATCATCGGAGTCCACACACCAAAACAGAAGAGGAGATGATAGCCAGATTAATCTAGTTCGCAGCAGCAAGGAAAAAACAACAGTACGTCTTCCCAACAAAAATGATTCTTCAACAGGGAGCTGCACTACAATGACTCAGGGGCCCTTCTTTCTATTACGAGTCGCGAGCTGTTGTAGCGCGTCCTAAGGGGAAGAAACTTGTTGTTGTTACCTGTGCTTTAATCCCCACGTTCGTGCACGGACTCGACTCGGTCTTCACAGGCTTCATACACTTTTCTTTTTAAATATTAATCGCATTGATTCTACTCGTTATTTTTTCATGTGTCGTTGTTAGTATGAGAGGGTTCCTGAAATGAAATTCTTAAAGCATAAAAGTGATTTTATTTTAAACTGAAATTTTCTCTCCCTTTTTTTCCTTTCACTTCCGATAAAATAAAACATGACACATTAAAGTAAATATCACTGTAGTGGTTTGGTTTTGGTCTATCTTTAAATTGACAAAAAAAATTATTAATGTTAAGACGGTTTGATTTACAAAAAAGTTAATACAACTTATTCGTTAAATTATTTTTAGTTATTTATTAGGGGATTTTTGACCGCCTTGGTTTTACAAATTTGAAATCCCCAACCGACCCAAAAGGAGATTGTTACATATTTGGGTTTTTTAAAGTTGCAATGATTTGTACATATTAAATGTTAAAGGTCTGCTTATTGAAAATACCACAAATTTGTTTTTAAAAAACAAAAAAAATATTGTTCCACACAATTATGAAGGAAAGAAAAAAAGTGTTGAATTGAGTTTAGTGATTAAATCCTTTGATTTGTTATCCATGGCTAAAGGATTCTTCCAAAAACTTCACATTCAACATGTTCATAATAAGGTAATATGTTCAAAATTTGATTATAAGATTCCAAGTCTCACCTTTGACAACCCCACTCCCTGGCACTTTTACATTTCCCCATAACGGTTTCTCTCTATTTTTTTACTTTTGAAATTGGATTGATAATGCTGTTCCTGCAACGTAAAAAAATGTAGTTGACCATTTTTAGTCATTAACGTAATTATTCAAGGGATCCCATAGCTGATATTTTTTCCAATGTATTATTGATTAAAAGCTGGATTTAAATTTATATAGATTTCATTAAGGTTTAATTACTATTGATAATTATTTCTTTTCCACATTATAGAGAAGGAGGGGGGAGAATATATTTATAATAATGTTCAAGGTGTTAATAATATATTAATTTCCATTTTCCCATTACACCAAATTAGATCAAACAACTTATTTTTTCCATATTTCAGAACTATCAGAAATCAATGTGAGGGAATTTTTTGGGTTAATCCTCTAATAAGGTGAACTTAATCACTCAAAATTGTTTACCGTTGAATTTTAAATTACAATTATTAATTAAAGTGTTCTTTTCTCTGGTACTATTCTGGCAATAATCTATTCCCAGTGCAACATAATTGTTTCTCATGCCTCAAACAGTCACTGAGACCAAAATAGAGAGGTAAAATTCAACGTTATATGAAAAATATCTTATTAATATCAGTAATGGAAAAATTTAGTGAGAGAATTTTATTGGTGAAATTTTCTTTTTGTATTCTATTTACGCTGTAAAAATGTTAAAATGAGAACGAAATCCATAAATATATACAAGTGTGTTACAGCTGGTCACTCTATTCTTCCCACTAAAACATAAACCACAAAACTAAACTTAATGGAATGTAAAAGTATAACACTAAAAACTCAATAAGTGGTAATTAAATCGTGTATGCTAAAACTTTACTATATTCTAATTACTCCCTCAACCTGGAGGTATTGAATGTAAGGACTCCAAGGCTGCCAGAAGGAAATCTTGTTGTGAAGCACCCAGGCATTTTGGTTAAGGATATGTGTCTGATGATCCTGGGTCGTCGACAAATATAATTAGTTTTGGATCAATCTCGCTACACCTTCTCCTGAGAAGTGGGCAAGCCAATTTCTTTGATGTTGATTAGTCGCTCGTGAAAAGAGCTGGATTAGCACATTGAATAGCAAGGCCTTGTTGCACAATGAAAAATAGTGGGAGTAAAAAATCACCATGTAACTCCTTGAATAAAACTTGTAACCCCATACACTTCTGCAGTCAAATGTAAGCTAAAACTCCTATATTCTTCCTCTACAGAGTTGAGGACACGTGTTTGCTTCTTAGACTTTCCAAGAAATAAGGAGCATTTACAAACTTCAACAAATACCCAGCAAAAACCTTCTGGTTGCACACAAGGCCAGCCCCAGTCTACATCACAAAATCCTGTAGTGAGGATCCTTTGTAAGAACTCATTAAAAACAAGCCCAATCCAGGATTTAGCTTTGATGTATCGAAACGCTCAGTTGTGCATTCCAAGTGTGGAGAGGGCTTAGGTTGTTGGTATTGTACTGACTTCAAAGGGTCTGGATAGTACCAAAGCAATGTCAGATCTGTTTCGTCAAGATAGAGGCAAAACTTTCCCACCATTCTTTGATATACCCAACATCCTGAAATGAAAAAACAATTGAATCATGGGTTTTTGTCATATGCTGCTAAAGTGAATTTCAGGATTGTGCATTTCGTAGAGGAGTAAAAACTAGGTTATGCACCAAAAACAATCACCAGCTTCAACAATTAATTTATGCCATTGATTTTCTCTGATTATCCCCACTCCTATTGCCAGTGATGATCTACAAAATTCAATGCCTAAGAAATATCTCAACTCTCCTAGGTCTTTGATCTTAAAATGATTGTGTAGCACCTATTTTGTAGCCTGAACCAATGCAGGATCGACTTCTGTGATTAATAAATTCAATCAAACATACACCAAAATAATCACTGAACCAAACATCAAATCCTCTTTAGTGGAATAATGAATAATTCAAAAATGGACTTTTGACTGAGCCTGTAATTACATACACAAGATTTTGTGAGCTTGGGACATTCCATGTCTGAAAAGCCTGCTTAAGACCATTATAAAGATTTGAAAATTTTACAAAAAACATGATTGTTTGTCTCAAGTATTAAAAACCATTTAGGCAAACTCCATGTAAAACCAATTCTTAATTAGATCCATTGAAAAAGGCATTAAACAAATCCATTTGGTAGATAGGCCAATTCTCACTGCCGTAATGCACATGAGAGACTCTGACAGTAACCATTGTGGACTAACAGGAGCAAAAATGTGTTTCTTGATAGTTCAATTACCCCTTTGTCTGGGGACTCTATAACTTTTGCAACAAAGTCTTGCTTTTTTACCTGTCACCTGTCCATCTGCTTTATATTTTATTTTAAAACACCAACATACAGCCAAATACGGACTTGTGCTTTTGGTCATTTACATCGGGCAATGTAAACATTTTTGCCTCTATGATTTAATTCTCTTGTGGCAAGGCTACCACCCAGAGTGGATCTTTAATGGCATCTCATGAACATATAGGCTCAATATCCATAGAGAAATGACCTGAAAGTTTGATAAAACCCACGGGTTTATAAAATGGTTATAAGTAATGTAGTTGATTCAGGGAATTAAGGATTGATAGAGTAGGACATTTAGTACCCCCACAACAAAGTCCTTTAACAATTATGGTGGAATAGAAGTTCTAGGGATGTCTTGTATCTCGCCACCTTGAACCACGGGCCCCCTGCATAGTTTCAGCACATACAACAACATTTCTGCGACCCACCTCCGCAGACCAATCCAAAGAAACATTCTTCTTGCCCCAGTGTTTCCAATTCATTCATTTGAAACTTCTTGGACATCAATTAAGTTGGAAATCATCAGTTTGCATTAATATTTGTGTGAGGAAATAAAAGGAAAATAATGATTTTTGTGTACATAAATGAGAAAAAAAATTTTCTTGAAGGTGTTTACATTTACACACATACTTTTTAATGCAAATTATAATAACCTTTTTGGTTGGTATGAAAAAACAAGGACGATCACTGCTTAGTAAGAATTTTGGTTTTAACACGGTTTGTGCAAAACCGTTTTTCGGGTTTAGATTGACAATGGCCCCATGAGGGTGCTGGGTGGTGGGTTGGATCTTCTTTTGCCTTGTTTCTTCCCCCGAACTTGTTGAGCAATGATGATGCGCGTTGTTATTCCGCATGCCACTGTCAGAGAGATTAGTTCCCAGCGACACCCGTAAGTGACGGTGCCATGCGGGGTAATTGCGCCGGAGCGCACCGAAAACCCTATCCACACCATAATATAAAACACACCCAGCACACTTGATCATTAACCACAGTAAATAAACAACACAGGTGTCAACCAATAACATAGACACACAACCCAAGAACATTATAAGCACAGGACAGAGAAAAAGCTGTAGAAGCAGAAGGAATTCGTTCCATTATCTCGATACATAACACAAACAAAACCCTCAATTAACAAACCAATCAAACAGAACTTCAACTGCAAACAACGCAACCACACACCACGTACTTTCACCCTAGTAATAAAGCACTTTTTACCTGAGCAGCAACATGACAGTCTAAAACCCCATCTTGTGGAGAGAATAAAGAAGAGAGTCATAGGCTGAGAGGTAGAGGAAGTGTGAGGTATGGTAGGGAGTGACACGAGATTGGAAATACGGGAATAAACCCCCCACACTTCTTGATACCAAACGACAATATATCCTTCCACACCCATACGTCCGAAAAATCTCTTAATCCGCATGGAGGTAGGAACATCTATATGCCCCAAACAATCTATGGTGAATCAGATCAAAAAATAGAATCAATTTCTGGACATACTTGGAAGGAAATGGAAGTCTAGTGTGTCTAACAAGACGACAAACTGGATAACTCTTACAAATGTCTTAATCATCAGTATTCCTAAGTAAAGATAAACTTTGTAACACTTTTATTGAGGGGTGTCCAAGTCTGTTGGTTGCCAAAGTTACGCCCTATGAAAAACTTTGGTATGTTTGCTTAATAAACGCTTGTTTAGTTTAGATTTTGATCTCTCTTGGTAGAGATGAGTGGGAAGATAATAGGGACCCAATGTCTTCTCCTTTACAAATCCCTTCACTTACTCCATTGAGAGGTTCTTTGGAATACACAAAACTCAGGGAAAAAGTTCACCAGAACAATTCAGTTGTCTTGTTAATTTAGGAAACATGGTAGTAATAAGGTCAAACTAAAACAAGGAAACCGCACAATCTATTGTATACACCAAATCACAGTGATAGCTTGCAGTCACCAATTTGAGTACAGAAGGATGTTTGGACCATTGAGGTTAACATGTCTATCTATGTCCTTACTGGAGACTTCAATTAGGATTAGTATGGTTTCAAAGGTAATCTTAGGGACATGTTGCCCCTGAATCAAAATTATCAATGGTACTAGGTATTTGAAGGCTTTAACATTACTCATCTCCTACTAAGTCATTCACTGATATATAGTATCATAAGTAAACTGTAGTATTGCCATGTACTCCATGTGTTATGATTAGACTGAGAATTTGATTTCTGGTCATCTGAGAATTATCAATCCACCAGAATTATTGAATTGTTTGATCCTTGACCTGAATGAATCATACAATGACCTGCAAGTTCAAAATCATCCCTAAATTCTCTATCGATGTAAGCATGATTTGTTGTTCCTCTTCCAGCATTCATCATTCCTGTGTTTGGACCAGATTTCTTCTTGAATTTCCAGTCAACATGATAGCCAATCAGCTTGAAACAGAGATCCTTGGGTGTGACCACATAATTGCAATGTCCACATTTAGGTGGGCTAAATTTTTCTTCTGTTCTAGGGATGTTCTAGTTACTATTTCCAGCATTTGCTAATCAAAGTTAGCATTATTGTGTGACCTACTCTTCCAGCATAACAAAGCTAAGATTCCTGAGAAGAACTACCAAGTTTCCTTTTCAGAATGCATCATTAGTCTTCCCTTCTGCATATAGAGTCATAGATCTTCATGCATACCCGCTATAAATTTGGAATCAGCTGTCATACGATGAATTTTCATCAGATGTTTCAGTAGCATTAAGCTAGACTCACACTAGGTAAGGGATTCATCATTAAAAGGGACTCTCGCATGGACTGTACAAACCTATTCAAACATAAAAGCAATAATTGCAGAATTTGAGGCTGATCAACAGATACTTTGACGATCACAGTTCAAGCAGGCGGTGGATACACGTGTGTCAAACTCATCCCATAGAAGTCGCACTTAGTAAAGTACCCAGAAACTGTAAAATACCTTGACTAATTGTACATGTCTACGATCAAGCAGATAGATTCTATATCCATCAACCTTGTTAAAGCGCTCATTCAGATCTTCCCAAATCATTGATGCATCTGATGCACATATGATTCCACTCAGTAACTCCTTAGACACCCCATGTTCATGATCCATGTTAACATGAATACATTGCAATGTATCTCCATTGCTCATCCAATTCAGATTTGGCGACAAGTTTCCAAGTACGAACCCAGCTTGCTCTTAGCACGACGGTTAATCATTAACGATCTGGTTTCCACAACAGTACTTTTTCAGCCCCTTTGAGTTTGTACTGAGTCAGTACACTCCTAGGATTGATAGATGGGCTGAAAGCTATAGTGGATAATTTTCGATTTTTCTTTTCTCAATTCCATCAAGAGTATCAGCTGAAAACTCCTGAAGCTGTAGGATGTTGCACTTCCCTCTGATTCAATTTCTGTCTCGAACTCACTCAATGGGATGATTTCGGATCCTTACAAATTGATCGAATTGTGAATCTGAATCTTGTGGATTCGCAAAGCTCTAATACCATGAAAATTTTAATGAGGATAATTATGGGAAATTTTTCCTCTGTATGTCTGTTAATCGTAGAATGAGAATAAATTCATACATAATAAATACCAGTGTGTTAGCCAGTAAATGGTTTTTAGCAACAAGCTTTCATTCAACTCTTCGCATGCACTAAACTAACCACCTTACCTAACTAATGGAATATAAAACGTATTAACTAACTAACTAATAGTTGCTAATTAAATAATTTTTATGCTAACTACTATTTTCCACAATAAGAAAATTTTTTGATAGAATATTTTATTTTTGGTATTTTTTTTTTTTTTGGGGCTTTTCATTAGGTTGCTGTGTCCAGAATTCTCACCAGAATCATCCCTAACCCTTTAAATTATTTATCACCTGAAGTGTATATATAAGTGATAAAAATATATGTAATAGGTTATAAAATGGAATATTCATGTTCCTGCACTCTAATTATAAAATTTTTTTTCTTTTATATAATTTATGGTATTAACACTCGTCATAATTTTGAGAAATATGAGAAGGGGGATAATGTTGATTTTACTTATCAGGTACGCACTAATTATATAAGTATCTATTTTGGCTTTAGCATTACACACATAAATGTAACTGTTAATTTTTTGGTATTAGTTTGTGCACCAACACGATACTTTTATCAGCTATTACCCTATCCTTAATTCGTAGCCCCTGTGTCTCTCCAACCTGTTTCCACTGTCCTGGTTTTCTTTCTTCCCCCCCCCCCCCTCCCCCCCGCCTCCCCCCCCCCTTTCTTTTTCAAAGTTTCATCACTTTGCCACATATATATGGAGCTGTACGTAGTTTTTCTGCTGGTGGGGATTTGCGTTTGTTCTATGAGGATGAAACACAATTACTAGTTTCTAAATTTTCCCTATAGTTTGTTTTCATATTGTTCTTTATTATCTAATATATAATAATCTATATATATATATATATATCTAATTGAAAGGCCCGTCACGCGGGCCATATAATTTAAATTATTTTTCAATTTTAAAGAAAAAAATTATGTAATTAATTATTTTATTTATAGTTTCTTCTTTCTAAAGTTTTCTACTATTTAAAAAACAATTTAACAAAATTTCCGTCTCAGATACATTTCTATCCTCCTATCACACACATCATATCTCCTCCTCGGAACATTCCTGACCCTCTCTTGAATACATCTTTTAGCACATCTTGAATACATCTCTAAAACATCTCTATCCTGCTTTTGGATACATCTCTTTCCGCTCGATCATTCTATTCGCTCTCGAATACACCCCTCCCCCATCTCGGGTTCATTCGTGAGCTATGTTTTTACAAGTTTCCTCCTCCTTCCAACTCAAAAGAATGTATCACGCTCGACGTATCCGCATGTGTGCTGATTTATCTGAACTTATTTAATTTCTAAGAAAAAATTTTAATTTGAAAACGGTAGGGATATCATGTATTAACTCTTTACCACTAATGTAATTTTAATGAACAATTTACTTTAAAATACTTTAATGTGACATATTTTCTAATGTAGTCAGTTTCAAAAGATGATACTAATTCTTTGTAAATAAAATTTTGAACAATAAATATTCATTTTATTCTAGTAAGGATGATTTATAGTCCTATGAACATCTATGGTTTTACCATGAGTGTTTTAAATCATTTTTTTTTTCGTTTTATAAAAACTTCATGTAAGTTAAATTAAAAATTATATAAACCAAACAGGGAATGAGTACAACTTTAGATTGTTTTAATATTTATAAATTTAAAGTTTTTGTACCTATTTTGCCTTTAAAAAATTTACAATGACCAATAATTCACAATTATTTTTTACAATTATTTTTTTTTTCAATATCCTATGATAATAATCAAAAATTTTAATTTAAATAAGGTAATAACTGTATTTTAAAATTTTGAAATTCCAAATTGAGAACATTGGAGAAACATTTATTTCTAAGTTGTAAAGTATTCATAATCTAATATTTAATGTGTTTCTTACTCTCCCTCTCGACGAATGACACTAATTTTATAATAATTCAAGATGCAAAAGGGTAGAAATCAAGAAAAAAAAGCGCAATCACTATTATATGAAGGTGATTGTTGTTATCAGATTGTGGAAGTTTTATATTATATGATACTAAAACGTAAAATGCGATTTATGCCACATTAATTTTGTTTGTTCCATATTTATACAATTTCAAAATTTATCCCTTAATGAATTATGTGTTTATTTAATTAAACTACAACTATTGCACATCATTATTTGGTCTTTTTTTTAATTTCTTAACATTATCAACTCTATTTTTTTATCATCTTTAGAATTGTGATATTTTTTTTTTTCTCATTTAAGTCATAATTTTTTAAGAGACAAACAAAATTTTTTTGGAGATTGACTAATATTATATTTGTAATAACATAAAAAAAGAATTTCTAACTCTACAACCATGAAGGATCCACTATTGGAACGTATGACGAATAAAGCTTTGAAACCTTAGCCGCAAAATGAGGAAAGGAGTAAAATCATTTTCTAAAAGATACTGAAATGAGGTGGGGGGGGGAGAAGAGTAATAAAAGCTGTTAGAAGTTAGTGCCCTCATGTGGAGTGGAACCTTATTGGCTTACGATGTGGAATTCACAGCACTTAACAACTTGGCCTTTATAAGAAGGGTCAACTTTTGTCCCAATATCCTTGACGAAAATGGTGTTTGAGTCGAAATATAGTTTAAGGAAAATATGAACTTTTCAAATGTTTAAGGGTATCTTTTTTTAGCCTTACATTGTTCCGTTCCTTTAGTCTATGTGCAGTGGAACCCTATTGACGTGCATTGTGTTTCACTATCATTTAACAACTTCCTTTAATAGATTTGCACTTTTGACACAACTAGTTGTTACATAAAGGAGAATTTTGACCGAAATAAATTTAAGGATAAATAATGAACTATTTCGGTAGGTGTTAAGGATATTTTTTGACCTGTTCTGTTAAAACTATAGAATATTTATAATGTTTTAAAAAACATTGTATAAATATTGTTAAAGAAAATTACAAAATCATGGAAGATGGTAATGGTGTTATACGGAATTGTTGTAAGTAACTGAATAACACTATAATTAACTATTTAAATGTATAAATATTTTTACATTTTTAATAATTAAAACAAATATATCTTGTAAACATAAAATAGAAATGATTATTGTGGCTACACATGAAATTTTCTTGTTGTGACGCCTTGAAAAGATTATTGGATTATTCTAAGAAATTATATTGACACTCTTATTCAATTATAAAGTGATAAACTTTGCCCATAGATACATGTTTAAAATTACAATATTTTGGCCATTGGTCGTTGATCCTAATCATGGCTCCTTCTATTTTAATAGATATGTTTAGAACTATTGAATTTAATTATATCTATATATCTAATATATAATATATGATATATATATTATATATATAATCTATATTATAGAATGTTCGAAGCGATTGACTTTTATTAATGACTACATGTTCATTTCCCTCATGAGTATCCGCTAAATTAATTATTTCCAGGCATTTTTTGCCTTGCCGGTCTTATAGATTGTATTGGCCTTTTCTAACCACATTCATACTTACAAGCAAACCACATATGCCTTGTTTATGGAATGTCCATGGGGGGAGGGTAGCTTCATGGCTCAATGAATTACTCTGTGCCGTCACTGGAGAAAAGCGATCAGTATGTATATCTTAATTATAATGAGACTGATGTACGAATTAAGTCGATATTTCATTTCAAGTCGTCTAATCTTTTTGTTGATGGAACTTTACAGTTCAGTTCTACTCCTGAAACAAATATAGGGTTCCGCCCAGACTGTGGCTTCTCATAGATGCTTTCACGTCTTTCAAGTCGACTAGGTAAGCGCTAGACTTTGACTCCTACCTCGTATATTAATATCGATATATTATACATCTCCCAAAAATAGAGAGATATCATTTTCTGAAAAAAATTTAAACTTGTCGAAGGAACCTTACTTTTCCACCTACAAACAAACAAACACTACTGACGAATTTTTATATTTGGCGTAATAATATAATATGATTATACTATAACCAATACCTTTATGAATAATCATTAATGGTAATTAGCAACTCTAGATACAATGACTCAAGTGAATTCACCCTAAATATTATATTGCAGCTAAAAAAAATATTTGCCTATGCTCTTTGCCTTATTTTTTTTTTTAAATGCCAGAAATTATTTGAGTTAGAGAACCGATTTTGGATGAGCCTAAATAACTGGTTATGAGGATACAATTAGATCTGTCATCAATGAAGTTCCTCAAATATTCACATTGAATAAAGAAGTATCTTGAACAAGTTGTAATGTATCATCATAATTAAATTATTATTTGAAATGAAATATTTGAGATTAAAAGCATTTTTTTCTGCCCATTTAACTGTGTAGGTTGGTCCATAATCAATGAGTGTTTCTCCGAATTAATGTGGCGGAAATTGTCGAGTCATTTGTAGAATCATTGTTTCTATGACATGATATTTTTAAAATTGTACCACATGCATACTCATAGAAAAAAGATCAATTTTTTTGTAAATGCCTAATTTTCTTTTCTTTCTTTTCTGCACTAACTTTTTCAGGAAGCTGAGGCAGCAGAAAGAAATATTGGATTAAAATAACATTGAGATCGGTAATAAATCCTTTATTATGCCTATTGAACTAGAAAAATAACTTTATCAAGCGCGCAAAACTTTATAAACGTTCAAAAAGAAATAAAAAAATCTTACCTAATTCCTAAATTTTTTTTTTTCCTTATATACGAGAATGCAAGGATAACAAACTATAATCTAAATGCGGAAGTAGAGAATTTAGAATTTCATGAACATTACACAGAAGCCATAAATAAATGGTTGATTTTTATGAGGTTAATAAATTTTCAAATTCCTTTAAGTAACTCAATCTTATTTACTTGAATTGTCGAAGTCACACTTAATTTTTTATTTCCAATTTACAGTTCTTGAACATTTATATTATGGAGAAAGGCATAAGGGCTCACATAATTGACAAGGATAAGTCCCCAAAGGTATGCACCTTTTTTTCTTAAAATACAGAATACTTCAGTATATATTTCTCAATATTGAATAATGTGCTTGATTATTAATATATTTCTGTTTCAATTATAAAAAGTGGAACCCTTCAACTCTTGACAAAGTGCATGATGATCAACTTGACTTAATCTTCAAGCCATTTGAAGATCATGACTTGGAACTTCAAATTCCTATCAATGAAGAAGAATTATACAGGTTTGACTATTGGAGTGATCATATATCAGTTGCATTTTATCCAACAATAGATTTTGCAATATTATTGTTTAATTAGTCATTAAATCTTGCATTTGATCTAATAATATACAGGTGGAGAGGAAAATATGAAAATACGAGCTATTCTCGTCTCAACTAAGTGAACGTTCAAAAGGCATCCTCAATTACTATCGTCTCGTGGAGGTGTCCTTGTGTAATTTATTTTCTGTTATTACTAACATACAACAAAGTGTATAGTTACTTGTTCCAAACTGCATATGCAAGTGTACGCGGTCTCCAAGTAATACAACCAGGGATACAACATCAAATCTATAACAATAACCATATGCTAAAGATAGCAGATTATATATTCTTGAATGTAATAACCTATCAGCAACTAAACCTTTCCTCCCCGCAAGCATGACATGGTACACATGATGTCCTGTCCCAACTACATTCGAATATTTCCGCTTTAGGGAAATAGTAATGGCATCAGAAGTTACAAGAACAACACAAGGTTTAACAGTGTAATAATCTCAAACTCCATCTACCTAGCTAGTAGTAGTCAAGACATTAGATTTACAGCCTCTATTTAATGAAAGAGTTCTGATACCCTCTTGTGACCTTCCAAATAAGCTAAAGGAGGTTCCCATGTCAACCTAAAACCTGCAAAACAATGTCATGTTGCCAAGAAATTGCCACAGTAAAAATTGAATTAACAAGATGAAAATAGTATAATAACACAGCAATCATAACATATAATTTTTGATGATTAAAGAGTCAAAATACACATAGATGCAACTATTGGAAAATAATTAATACAAAAAAGTATAGTAAACATACACGTCCAGATTCATAGTTAATAACATAGTGAACAAAGGAGGAAAATAGAACTAGTTATAGATTATCGTAATCTAAATGCCAAAACTAAAACATACAATTCCCCAATACCCAATACGAATAAAAGACTAAAATAAGACAAATACATGATATACTATTTTAGTAAATTGGACTGTAATCAGAATTTTTATCACCTAAAACTAAAAGAATCTAAACAGCTAACCGCATTACTGTACACAGAATTTTTATGAATGGAATGGTTTTTAACCATTTGATCGAAAAAGCAACCAGGTAGATACCAACATTTTATGGATAAACATTTCATCCACTTAAATTGCATTGTCCTATATAAGATATATAATTATATATATTCTAGAAACACCAATGAACATATTAGATTATTAAAAAATTTATACATAAATTAATACATTCAGAGGTATACGTTTTTAAGTAAAGAAAGCAGAAATTAAATGAAACCATAGATAGATTTCCTATGAATACAATAGATAAGAATGGAATTAAAACTGCAGACCCACATAGTACAAAAAATAATTACCCTTTATATGAAAATATAGATACAAAAAGAAATTACAATCCTGTTCTAGATAGTAAAGCAAGTACGAGAATACATACCAAATTAGCAGAACATTAAAAACCATTGACAATAAACCCTTAAAAAAGATATTGAATATCATTTCGACAATCAGATAAATATAAGACATATCAAGAGCTATGTAAGAAAAACTACCAAACCTGATTTTCCCCAATGAAAATAGATCATTTCTTATATTGTTTTGGAAACAGATCAAGCGATCATGTTTGGAGGATTTTTAAATATAACTGAAAAAGAAAAAATAGACATCATTGCAGATATTTCAGATCTTTATGCAAGCACAAATAAAATGGAAAATAAATAAAAGAATTGTTTTTCACTATATAAATGTCTGTTAGCATTTTGCAACCTATATTGTTTACAATAATTATTGCAAGGACAGATATACCACAGGTAAAATGGTGGATAACTAAAAGGTACAAGATTCATCAGTACAACAAAAGAACTAATAATACTGGTATTAAAAAATATATTAAATTTTACATTACATTGAGTATAATCAAGACTGACAAAATATGGTTTGCAGACTATTTATCAAGGACAAAGCTACTTCAATTGAGGACAAAAATGAACATACAATTGAAAGAGCTATTCAAAGCCATTACACCCTTTGTACCAAGTGGACGAATGTAATAATGAGAATACAAACTCCAGATTAATGAGATAACCTGACGTCTAAAGCTAATATAAGTCGCGCATGACTATACAAAAAATGCGGAGCTACGTCGTTCGGCCAGACGGAAACAGCAAGAGAATAAAAGGAGACGGTGGGAAACTCCCTTAAAACCCATAACGTTTCTATGTTTGCGGTACAAGCCACAGGAATAAAATGGAAAAGCTACCCCAAAAAAATACAAATCTAAATACCATATTTACAAAACCATTTATTCCAAAAGGTACAAATGATGATACCCCCAACACCACAACATCTACTATTCAGCAAGCCTGTATAAAGAAAAGAAAACATACTAACCATATTTCCAAGCCTTTATATTGAAAATCTATATAATTACAAAACTTTTTTTAACCTCAAACCTAGACTCCACACTACAGAAAAAACCCAAAGACTATTTAACCCAGAAATTACAAGTTACAATAAACTAATTCAAAAACAGCCAAAAATAACTCCTCTCTAGTTAAGACCTGTTACAATTATGGATTATTAAATAATAAATTACGGTTTACACATTACAGAGAAGAAATAGTGGATCCCAGAGGTCCACAAATCATTTTTTATATATAAACAATAACAAAAGGAAAATTATAATTTTTTTATAAGATTATGTACAAACAAGCGCCAGCTGAATACTCTAACGTACTACTACGAGATAAAACTCACTTGATCCAATAGCAAATTGGATTAACCAAACCACGGGACCAGATGAGTATCCATAAGATTAGGACAACAACCCGGAGATATCAAAAGTTGAGATACCCGTTTTTAATGCAACAAAAGAATATTGGGTTTTCAACTATATACAAGAGTTAGCCAACAATATTTACAACGGAAATACTATATTAGCTATATTCCAGAGATCATTTGATATAGCAAACTCACGGGAGATAAGACAAGCATATCTGGAGGAAGTCCAAAAAGGATTTATATCCTTGTTAAACCCGAAGCCCTCCAACACCCAGAAGAATAAAGAAAAGATTTATCTCTGAAGATTATTGACAAAGATACTGCAAGTTTAATTGGGACTAAATATCCAATCATAATATAAAAATTGGTTTTTAAAAGTATAAAATGAAGGGTGATGATGATAATCCCTGATGTATAATGATAATAGTCAGATAAAAAAAAGTATGTAAAGTGAGTAATATATTGTCGCCATTATGTAAGTATTTTGTTGTTTGCGTCGCCAAAGATATAAGGGTCAATATGTAAAAAGTTGTCCGGCCTAAATAAAGTAAATGCATAATTATGTAAAGTTTTTTTGTTGTGTTGCGTCGGCCGAGAAAGATTAAGGCCAAGTGTAAAGTATGTTGGTCTCGGCACTTATATTGGCCACAGTTGTAAGTTTGTTGTATAAATAGAAGGTTTTGCCCTCATATAAAGGCAGGGCAACTTCCAATTAACTCTCTTCTTCACTCTCCTTCTGAAATCCGCTTCCATCCTCCACCACCCCAAATTGGTATCAGAGCTAGTTAACAAGATAAGTTAATGAAAAACAAAGATGAAATCAACAATCTTTACAGAAGCAGTAACCTCATTTAAAAGATCATGGTAGCTAAATTAATTTATTCCGATAATCTCTTGTTAATTATAATTATTTATCATTTTAATAATGTATAATAACCATCTTTAGAAAGTTTGCTACAGAAATATTCTGCGAATAGGTAATGCCCAGACTATTCATCCTAAGGTTGAAACGCCAGCAAGAAGGGCCGTTTAGGGAGTAAAGAGTTGAGGCTCTGTTAGGAGTAACTGATCCAGAAGGAAAAAACTGTAGTAGTTGACTAGAAACGAGATGTTATTAAACCATATTAATTACATATAAAATAAGTAGAAATTTATATAAGAGGTTGGAAGGAATAAAATTTTAGTGAAAACAAATGAATAAAATGAACTCTACTTACTGGATGATGAGGTGGTTATAAGATATTAACTACTACTCTATAATTGAAAAATCTCTGAATACTGATATAAAAAGATAATTTTATGATAAATGATTAACATATGAGTAATAGAAGTAACAACTCAGGTTTGGCGAATTAGTTATACAAGATGATTTTTAAATGAATTTTGACATAGATTTATATGATGATCTAGAATTATTCATAGATCAATGATAAATTACTGTACTTACAATATTGGAAAAAAACTAAAGAAAACCATTGATTAACTTGAAAATTATTAATTGAAAATTTTTATCTGTATCTAGAACTCGAGAAACTAAATATTGAGAATTCTTGCAAACACGCCACTGAAATACACACTTAGATCTACTTAAAAAAGAATATTATGACAAATATTTTATTCTTAAAACAATGAAGTATACTCCAACACCAAGTAAAGAACTAAAGTAACAAAAACTAAAATAAACGAAAATTGCGAAAAACAGGGAAAAATGTTAGAAACCCTTATACTAGAAGAACTATCCACACTTAGGGGGGACTAAAACACGTAATGATAATACAAATCATTTGATAACATAATTTTAAAAACGAATATAAATATGTTTGTATTGAAAAAACGATATGACAAAGAAATATATAATCAACAACTGATAGACAAAAATAGGTGAAAAAATACCAAACTACAACATAGGAAAGAAAGATTAAAAGAAAAATATGTTATCATTGTATTTAAAAATTCAATATTAGCACAAGAAAGTTATATTTATGTGGAAATACAAATAGATTGTCTGGAAAGAGGTTTTACAACATAATATCTTTACAAATTTAATAATGATAAAGAAGAATTGCAGTGGACGAAAAGACATAGAAAATCAGATGGATTACATAAAGAATAATATTTTCAAATTTAGGAAGAAGATATAAAAAAAATAGGAAATAACTTTAATTTAATGTTAGAAAAAGAAACAAGCGAAATTAGAAGATAGTCTAACACGGATGAATAAACGAATAACAAAAGACAATAAGAAATAGATAATCAAAAGAATTGAAAAAAATAAGAATGCAAGGCAAGCAAAAGTACAACATCTTGAAGAATAAAAAAATACAAAAAAAGGAATCGAAAAAGAGTTATCTAAGTTTAAATTATTGATATGGAAATTAAACCAAAAGAACAACAAATAGAAACGACAAGAATTTGAATAACTAATGAGATAAATGAGATGAACAAAAATTAAATGAAACTTGAATAGATGAAATAGACAAAGCAATGAATCAGATACATAAATGAGCAAAAACTCCTCAGAAATCAGTGATATAAGTGAAAACATACACAGAAATTCTGAAACAAGTAAATAAGCCAAAAATAGAAATAAATACAGCGAGATATTAATCGCCCTAGCACATCAAGAGTTTAAAACCACAAAACCCCGGATATAGTCCTAGAACTAGTCCTAGAGATTTACACACCAACATATGATACAAACAATTATGAACAATCAGTATAATGAACCAATAATGGAATAGCAGATTACATAAAAAATGACACCTAAACCAATAACTGAACAATATAATTTTCTTGGATCTAGATTGTGTTACGGATATAATAAAGCAATTTACTATGGAAAGAAACATATCTAAACAACTAATGAATAACAAAAATAACAAACAAGAAACGCCGAAATAATTAGAAAAAACATTTGTTGGGGAACAACAAAATTATGAATATAAAATTTACCACCCCCCAAAAAGTCTAGAAACACTTAGAAAAAAAAGAAAAATATAAAAAAAAAAACCCCCCCCCCCCCCCCCCTTCAATCCGCCAACCGACCGCCTCCACCCCCCCCATCCCCCGACTCCGTCGCCCCCCCCCCACCCCCCCCGCCTGCCCCCTTCCCTTTTTTCCCCCCTCGTCTTTCTCTCCATCACAACAATAACTTATCTACTACTATCAAAACTGAATTATCCCTAAGACAATTAATTCTGCTGGTATTACCCAGTTAAATAAAATCCCCCCCATAGAGAAAAAATAGTAAATAGACAACTTATGACCAAATTAGCTTATGTAAAATTGTTTATATAAGAATACACATGTGCATTCAAAGAATAATTATTACAAGGCAAGATATCTATAAATGAGCAAAAGAAATAAGACAAAATTTTACTAAACTTACTCGACCAGCACCCTTTAGTAAACAAAAATCTTAAATATTGGAAACAATGAGGATTACCTTATCCTTTAGGGAGCCTAAGAATAAAAATTCAATCATGTTTTATACAACTATGTGAGCAACCAAAAGACAAATAAATGAAAAAAGATTAATTAAAATTTAGCACTGTTGTAAGATAAAACGCACCACAAGTTTGGATGTACAACTAATATTATTAAAAAAAAGCAAAAACCTAAAAGATAGAAAAATTATAGAAAATTAAAACCTAGGTATAAATATAAAAATCAAAGAAAGGTATTATGTAAAAGATTATAAAATAAAAAGCCTCATATACCCAAAAAGAAAATTATCCCCAATGTAACTTGTTATAATTGCGGAAGAGGACAGGACACTTAGCTAAGACTGTAATCTACCTAAGGAATCCAAAAAGAAAACAAATTGCAGAAATCAATTATGGAATGAGATGGATGAATATATGCAAATAGAGTATATAACTATGAATTAAGCGAAATGATAGCATATATGAAGTATCGGATATATAATTTATCAATATAGAATTTGAAAATGAAGAAGAACATATTGATCATATGAAAATGGACAAGAATCTAATGTCTGAAGATGAATAAAAATCATATCTAACGAAAAATATCAAAATGAATAAATTACCAGACAAAAAATCCATATTTGATATACAATATTTAAACAATAAAAGGAAAATAATTAGACTTAAGTGTTTGAAACAGTCTTGAAATACCTACTTTGAGAAATTGGTTTAATAGACAAACAAGAAAAAGAATACTATGTAGTTAGGGGCAAGCAAGAACTCTTATAAATTGTAATATAACAAAAGAAAGCATGCCGATACCCATACAAACAAAGATAATAAATAAAGAAATACAAGATATAAAAGTCTAAAAAACCTATAAAATGTACATTTAGGAGGACATAAAATTAATAACAAGCTTAGTTTTGACGAAGGAATAGATACAACCTATTGAATATATATTTAGCAGATGATGATTATACCCCTATATAAAAAACAAAAAGCGTATCAGGCAATTAAAGATGGAAACCTATATAAACCAAAAATTTAAAAGTTATGAATATGTCAACTATTCAGTAGCATACAGATCGAAAAAAATTAGACAATCATTAGTATTATATTGGTAAAATGTCTTGGAATAGAGTAGCACCAAAGTAAAATTTTACAATCAGATTAAAAAACTTATATATATATCGACAAAACACAAGTAACCACGCGAGAAATAAAATTGATAAAATACAACGTAGAAATCCTTGAACCAAAAATAATACTCTGTAATCGCACAATAATGACTATAGCTATAAAGAAATTGACATAGCAAAGATTTAGAATTGTAAAAGAAAGATTAAGCAACTTCAAGCGTACCAATATATTAACAAAAGCTAACCTCATCAGATGATACATTCTAGAAGAACTATAAATCCCACAAAACTTATTAGATAAGAAAGAGATAACATCATACCATTAACTTCATAACAGGGATAATAGGACCAAACCAAAATATAAATTTTAATAAATACAGCCAAGAAAAAATTCAACATAACAAGAGAAGTAGTATTAGAAACATACTTTATAAAAACGGCCACTTAGCCAGGATTTACCAGTGAAATAGTAAACTACAATGAAGAAACACAGAAAAAGAGATATTAATAGAAGTAATACCTTAATCAACTACCATTTTAAAAATACCAAGGAGTCAGAATATTAAATTAGGAATAAAAAAAAAAAAATGGTTAGAACAGTTAAACATACAATAGAAAATGAACAATTAACCATACCTTGTCCAAAATAAGAAAACATAATTTTCTAAAGAACAAAATGATGCAAATATATATACTTGCAAAAATTATTGTAGAAGGATATTCACAACGATATTATAATACCCCTATGATAGATAACCACGGAGGCAGAAGCAAATATATGTAATTATTAATTGTTTACCAAAAGATAATCGGAAGAATTAAAACACCTATGGTGTAACAGGATTTAATAATGAAGGCATTATGATTACATATAAACCAATATTAAAAATACAAATATGGGATAAAATACTAATCAATAAAGAATGTATAATTTTGAATTTACACAAAGATTGTTTATTAGAATGCCCTTTCTAACAAGATTTACCACATATTATACCCAAACCATCGGTGGTTTTACTACAACAACCATGTGGAAATACAATAAGAGCAAAAGAGTAAATAACAAACAACTTAACCATGCATGAATAAAGAAGTGAAAAATAAATCCGGAAATGGAAAATATAGTAAAAAACCCAAATCACACAATTAGAAATTATATATTCACAAATAGATAAAATTCAAATAATTTAACGAACAACTAGAATTATTATATAATGAGAAATCCATTATAAGGATGGACAACATAAGATGGACTCTTCATAGCTGCTGGTGTTTCCAGATAATAGTCTTTCCGTTTATCACAAGTATAATAAGGCTCAGTTTGTAAGTAATTAAATAAAGTGCATCGTGATACAACCACAAGGTGACATTGCAATGCCAAGATTATCAATTTTTTCAACCGCAATATCATATGAAACCAACAATCCATTCTCAATTTGACCATTTTTCCTTGAACCTATTGGCTTCACCAAGAAATGAGCAAACTGACGCTGACGACCACCATTTAACAACTAGAAAATATCATCAACACCACCAACATTGAACGTAATGTGGCTATTGATACTGAATTGTTTCTGTTTCACCTATGGTTCTGGATAAACCACACTCTTTTCATCTCGCAAATATCAATTGTTTCCATCACAATTCATTATCAACACAAACGATTAGTCAAACAACGTGACATCCTCTGCACAAAAAGGTTGAACACTAAACGAAAACCAAGACTAGACTATCCGGTACCTATCATCGTCCCTGAACGTCTCATCCTGCATATCAACAGAACAATCACGGCAATCACAAGACCTCCTAGTTTTGCATTTAGCAGCTACCCAATGGCAATCCCCATTCACTAAACTCCCGGTATCCCGCTCATAAATTTAAAATATTGAGCAACGATTAATATCTTGCCAAACACCAGTGCTCTAACTTTAAATCAACCCTCAACATGTGGTGGTACTATAACCACCATATAATCTTAGTGGTACTATTCTTACCACCTTATAGTCATTAACCAACAGAATCATATCCAAACTCAGAGTATGTTTAAATGGGCCCATGTAATCTCAACGTAAAAATTATTTCGGAAGTTTTTAACTGACTTGATAAACTCCCAATATCTAGACGATCATCAGAAAGGCATAAAAAGTCCATTACAACTACCTATAATGTTAAACTGACTTTCAAACGCATCAAATGGCACATCAAATTGAACATAATTATCAAAATTTTCATTGTCATAGAATAAAGCATACATTTCTTTTACTGGTTCTTCGGAGCAATGACGTACTAGCAAGTAATCATCATCTTTGTTGCTGTTGTTGAGGTGTATGGAGATAAAATTAGGGCAGTAATGAGAGAACACCATGATTTGCAGACGCTTGTGCACTCAATGATGGATTTTGTGGGTAATCTTAGAAATATTTCAATCAATACCTCTTGCGGCAAATACTCAGTCGATGGATAAGATTATGACACGTGTATGTCCGTTAGTATAAAAAAGGGTATATACACAACTATTTCTCAGTCATGTGGAGAGTGAGAAAAGAATAACAGGGAAGAGGTAACTTCTGCAGAATACAACAAATGATGAACAAATTTTACCTTTACTAACTAATAGCAACTCAGTATATAGAAGATGAACAAAAATTGATCAAGAGGAAGAAGAATCTATATAACAAAAATGGAAAAATAGAACACATATTTTCCTTTCTGGAATACATGCTGAAATAACCTTCCATTCATCCTTACGCGCTGTACAATTGATCAAGTATCTTAAGTAAGAATAGGTTTCACTTCTCAAAGTACCTTGTCAAC
The DNA here is from genome assembly GCA_027704765.1 of Solanum habrochaites. Lineage (NCBI taxonomy): Eukaryota > Viridiplantae > Streptophyta > Magnoliopsida > Solanales > Solanaceae > Solanum > Solanum habrochaites. The sequence goes on along the minus strand of JAKWJA010001475.1, from coordinate 16,403 downwards.
TATATCTAGCCAACACGTTCCAAAGAAGCAAGCAGCTCCGATGGCAGTTCCACCTAATACCAAGAAGTTAAGAAATGATATGACCCATTAGTTGAGGGACATTGCAGGGCAGTGGAGCTATTGCTGTGTCAACGTTAGGCATTAAACCATTTAAGATTTTCGCACAATCCAGGAAGTTTTTTGGTTGAAGTGTCGACCTTTTATTATTGCAATGATGAGAATTTATCGAGCACTACTGTAGGAATGCTTACTTCGACAAATAGGATAAACCCCCGGGAAGTCCTTGCATATACAGTTAATGACTTCTCTTCCTATATCCCATTTCTTGTTGGCTTCAAGAACACCTCCAACCATAACAAGAGGAAATGCATCATTTCCGTCTACAGAGAATTTAATTCAGAAATCAACTTGTTAGTCATCCTGGAGACAATTTTGTGCAAGTGATGAGTAAGACAAGTATGATGATGCAATAAAAAGGAACATTTTTGGGGAAAATGAAGAGCTTTTAATAATGAAGTCAACTAAGGCGCACAATTTTGTAGCACACTGGATTGCTGCTGAATAAGTAATAATGACTTCTCAAGCATGCTACATCTTGATAAATCTTAGTTAGACCTAATAAATCACCCAGCAGTTTCAAATCCTAAATAATATATGACACAAAGTAAAGAAGAATTTTCTCCCAAGGTACGGGTAAGGTGTGCGTACACCTCACGCTCTTCAGACCCACTTACGGGATCACACTGGTGTATTTATCCTGTATTGTCGTACCAACATAATCTGTTGATAATTTGCTTAGGACTAAGAGGGATTCTTTTGAAAACTCAAGTTATAGCTAATATTTAGCTTTAAAGATACAACTAAACATATCATTTACTCCTAATATTTGATACCTCAAAAAGCAAAGCATTATCCTAGTTCTTTCCCTTTAAAAAAAACTTTAAGGTGGCCTTGTTAACTTCCACATGAACTTGATGGAAGAAACACATTTCCCATTTGACATCAATTCTAATCAGATGATATCATTCTCTCTACGTGATCAAATCAATTGTATAATTGGGAAGTCCAGATATTTTGAAAAGTTCCAAAATTATAGACCCTGTAAACGTGTATTATATGCAATTCCACGAAGCAACTTTAAGTGCAATTGCTTCAGTCACTACTATTCCTTCCTTTTTCCCTCACCACACTTCTCATCTATGACTCTTATAGGCCTTCCCAGCCCCCCCCCCCAGCATAGATGCAAAAGAATAAACTCATGATTAAAGTTTCTGTTTATGTAAAATACGTCAGCATAATGAATTCCCCAGCAAAGTCATATTTTTCAGAAGAAGAACACATAATCTATTTACCAATTTTTAAGGCTAGCTAATGCTTGGAGGTAATAATATGGAGAGAACTAAATACAAGATACAGTTTACAGAGATCTGGTGATAGACGATATCAAACATTTTGATGTAACTGCAGCCCTAAAAGGCAAATCACTTAATCGATTGACAGCATACCTTCACCACACAACTGTAGTCTTCTAACAACAGCTTTAACACTCGAAGCTAATTCTTGAACAGCATCTCTCAATATCTTATTTGCTATTTCATCACCTCCCTCTGCACAAGTCAGTACCACTGGAACAAGAGCCGCAATCCGAGCCCAAGATGGATCTGAATAGGTCCACCTGAAAATTAATGAAAAAATGTTCTGATCCAAAGAGCTCTTGTGCATACAAATCCGATAAGCCCCATGATGGAACTACGGAAAACAATAGAAGTATCTAAACAGAAAAAACAAATCAAGAAGATCTAACTTAGTAGTTCAAGGTATTACTATTATTCTCAAATAGAAGATTAGAGCAACTGCCTGTCAAGAGGATAAGTATATATACAGTATATATGTTAAAAGAAATGATATATTCCTTCAGGACTATGCATAAATCAGTAAAGACACCCATGATGTAGGATGATGCATGATATGAAAGAAAATTTTCTTCAGGCTAATGAAGACATGAATATATATGGATGCATAAAAAATCAACCTAGAAGAGATAAGAGACTGCCATAGTTTCCCTATAATGGACACAGAATTTGGAACTTGCTATCCTCTTGCCTAGCAGGCAAAGATTTACCTCCGTGGAAAGGATGATTCATACGGATCGACATGAGAGTCCAAACTACATTGCCAGAATCCATTTTGTATATTTGACGAGTTGACCTCCTGCTTCTCTCATGGTACATCCCTCTTCCCGCCGAGCCCCTTTTCTCCTCGGTCCACAGAGACAATGTAGGACTGGTGCCAACCGTTTCATCACGGAAGAAAGACTCACTAAGTCGGGATCACTCACTCATACTAATCTAATATAATAGTCTATATCTCAATATAATAGAAAAGAACTGTCTTTTCTGTATACTTTCCCCGGTTCCGTTGCTACCGCGGGCTTTACGCAATCGATCGGATTAGATAACATTTTTATATTTTACTCAAAAGTCTCAAACAAGTTACTACAACGTTGCCTCCATGGTAGTGAAAACTTTATTGATGAAGAATATTATCTCAGAGCATGCAGAGTCCTATTTAGAATCAATTTGCGACCTCTACTATATGTATCATATGTGCTTTGCCATGAAAAAATAATTCACCAAACACACAAAGGACACATGAACTCCTTTCCCTGCTAGCTATTTTAGAAAGATGAGAAAGAGTATTTTGATTAATCACAAATGGTTATATTTTAACAGGGCTAAACTCTTAATCACATAAACATAAGCTTGCACAGTTAATAAATTTACATATCGTTATGCATATACACTATGATAACTGGTGAATGTTTTAAATATAGTTCCTTTGACATCCAAGGTGTCAAGTTCAAATGTGATCCCTATGCATTTAAAAAGGAGAACTCTTTGAAAATATGAGTAAAGTCCACAAATGTGCATGCATCTTTTCGATAACAAATTTTGACAGATGAGCTACTGTTTGTTCATGTCTTTGAAGCAGTAAATTGTTTAAAAGAACAACTGACGCATAAGAAAAGTTGATGAGATTAGTGATTCAAGTTTCGATCAAGTACCCAATAAGCTCATCAGGAGAAGAAAGATCCAGCTTCCTTAGAATACTTGGCGTAAGTGCAGTGTATGGACCACGACCATCATAGGCTCTAACTGCAGCAGTCAATGCCTGTGCAGCTATACCATATCCACTACATGTGAACAAGAAAAATCCTTCAAAGTTAACCAAAACAAAGAAAAAGCACAACAATCAAAAGATTTAAAAAGCCATTGCTGCCTAGGTAAATCAACAGGACAAATTCAGAAAACAAAATTGTCTCAAACAGGATCAAAACAAAACGCGTACTACAGAGCCAGGTAGTTTTTTTTTTATAATGACAGAGCCAGGTAGTTTGAAACAGCATAAAAATGGAAACTTAAAATGACAAGGTAATGGAATCTGGTATGAGGTTTGGAAGATCAAAGATGTAACCAAACAGATAACTTCCACTAGGAATTCTTTAAGCTTATATATGAAACAGCAGAAAACTAGGGGGGAAATCTTCAGATGTAAGTGCCCATTTTGTCAGCCAAATATCTCAAATGAAGCATCATTAGCAACAACTTTTATTGGCTCTCTAACGTTCACAGTAGGCAATGAACTTGTGAAATGCGGGAGAAGAAGCCAAAAGGATGAAATATCACTTTAAATCCTAAAATAAGGCGACTAATGCAGTGAAGCCGTGCAATGCATACCTTCCCCAATCTCCTAATACAGGCCCAGCACCAGCAGCTCTAGCATCTCTCCCATCTTCAGTGAAACCATAAGCAATTGTTCCTGTACCAGCAATAAGGACACAACCATGAAGCTTTCCCATTGTTCCACTTGCAAGCGCTGCAACAGCATCATTCTGAACAAAGAATTGGACATGGCTGGGGAATATATCTCTACAAGAAATTAAGGGAAAGAAATTTAGGGGAAGGAAATATACCAAAGTAAATATGAAGTCAAAGAAGAGAAAAATCATGAAATATAGCAGATAAACAGCAGTGCTATGAATCCAAATAACGAGCACTGACAAAATCAAAAGACGGGAAGGAAAATGAAAGAAACTCTCCATTTGGAACAACGTTCACAAGTGATGTTCCAAATGGTGACACTGGAGTCAAGTCTTCAATTACCAAGTAAAGAAGGATAAAGGGTACACATTCATCTTCAATGGCTAGAAAGCAGAATTTTCATTAAAGATCATATAATAATTTTCAATTTTCCAACGCATTTCGAACAGTCCTTGGTACAATTGGGCATGGTCAATAGAGCAGTATCTCATCTCTAATGGCACTTCATTTTCCCTCATGCATCAGAGGCACACTAGTACACGCAATATAGAAAACTAGCCACTAGTGCTGAACACACACCATAAAAGTAAGAGCACATGAAAATTTTGATATTGGGGAAGACATACTAAGTGTCAATTTTTTAAACATACCTAAGCCGTTCATTATTTCTTCTATATCTGTTGATGGTTGACCCAGAGACACAACAAACAGCTTGCCACAAAACGTGCTGAGCCTGCTTTTGAAAGAGCCATCAGCCAGACTAAGCTCTAAAGCATCCCTCGCGGCGCTTTCTGGTAAAAGGGTTTTTTTTAGAACTACCAGCCAGTAGAGAACTGACCTTAAATTAAATATACAAAATTAGAACGGTACAACCGTTTCCTGTACACTATCCTCGCTATAGTCCACATAGAGGAACTCAAATATTTACTTCACACTAAAGCTAACTGTTTTCCTCCCCAAAACATTTATAACCATTTCTTTATCAAAAGAACAATCTCCACTGTTTTTTGGATACCATTGCCAAAAGGCCAACCTTAATTTGCCATAAATTTTGCTAGTTGGTTGATAGTTTTCAGGTAGTTAACGCAATAATAGGAGTTCAAAAGAAAACCTCGTAAAACGTGCAAATGAAATACCTCCTAACGCTATTGTGATTAGAGCCATCCCAGCAACTGCTTCGTGATATAATAGGGGGAGGGTTCGGGTAAATCATCAGCAGGGATAAGAGAGGGGGCTATCAAACACACACAGGACGTACAAGTGGTATCACCATCCCATCCTCAATATGACTCTCTATTGACCCAAAACCCATCTCCCAGGAGCTGCATTTCTTGCTCAATCCCATATTTCTCCATTCCTATACCTCTTCCTCTTTTCATTCAAGAATTCCATTAAAATTGTCAGGGTAAATGGGGGTTCTTGACGCTGAAGAACAAGAAGGAAAAAACCCTATTTTAATTTGTTTAGTAGAAATCATCGCTTGAATAGAATATTGGGACGGCAACGACAAAGACAAGTGCTAAGAGAGCGTATGAATTGACGGATTTTGCCGTTTGGGTCTTTTGTAGGGACTAAAAAAGATTGATTTTTGACTAGTGTTTTGGACTTTTGGTTTTCATACAGACGCAGAGTTAAGAAAGCACCACACCTTTTCTTTTTCCCATTTCCACCATTTTCTCTTTGTATCTGTTCTCTTATTTCTTTGTCCCATTTTTATAATCTTTCGATTTTTCATGATCCATTGTCCGTTCATGTTTACTATGTTGTCAATCCACACTCTCGTAATCGAAGGATCATAATCATAGTAGTAATCTGACAATTTCGTAATACTCATCTTTTATCATCAATAGCATATCTTATCCATTCTTTTTCAAAGTGCCTATTAGTAGTCTCTATACTAATCTCCCGCACCGTTATTGATGTGTTCTATGTATATCTCTCTTCACATTCGAACTCATCAAGTCCCGCTTCTCTTATCTTTTTATCGCGGAAGCAACACTTATCTTATCTTGAATATTCTCTTTTGTAATTTTAATCACTCCTAGTATGATCACACATCCACCTCATCTTCGGGCAACATGTATCTCTTAGATATGAAAGCTTTTGATTAACCAACACTCAATCTATATACAACAATACTGGTTTAACCCCACACGCATAAAACACCAGAAAACTTCCTTTGAGTTTTAAAAGCCTTTTTAGAGTATTTCCTGGATAAAAATTTAAAATGCTTAATTAAAAGGCACTTCTATAAAATTAAAATAATAAAAAATAAGTCAAAAATTATGCGTGAAGTTTTCTAACTTAAGTCAAAGTCAATCCTTATTTGGAACGCATATTGGAGTTGGATTTTAATCATATAATATCTCAAATTCAGAGACCTTTGAGGAGATTTGAGTTGGGTCGGAAATATAAAAACTCTATCGATATATATTATATATATATATATTATATAATAATATTATATATATCTATATATCTAAAAGTTAAATGCTTAAGGTGTCAAATGAATTGCGATTAGAACAAGGTTCACAACCGTATTGATACTCGTAGAACCAGCCTCAGAACCCTTACTATTGCCGAAGCCCACTAACTTGGGAGTTAGTTGAGTCTTGAAAGGTTTGAACCAACCCAAGTAAAGGGCTCCGAAACGAAAAATTTAATCGACTGAGTCTCTTATACCACCGGACTAAAAGAAAAACGACATCTAAGTTTTGAGGGTCTATGGGTAAAATGGATTTTTTACCAATTTAAGGGTATATCGTAGATTACTACCCTAAATATATAATTAATTAATTAATTATAAGAAAAGTATGGGCAATTGGGGAGAGCGAGCCGATTTGAGCTCTTTGGAGTTGAGTCTTGCTCCACCCGGGTTCGAACCTAGGTGGAATGCACTGATTTAAATCTTTTTATTTAAATTGATAAATTAATTTAATTAATTGAATATATTAGCTGTTTAAGACCAAAAAGACCAATCAGATTTTTTATTATTAATTATTTATTTAATTAAGAATGCTTATTTTGACTAAGTCTTGAATTAGAAACCAAACCTAAAACTAAACACTCTCCTAATCACGTCTATCACCTCTCACGCTTAAAAAACTCTCTCTACACATGTTTTCTTCTGCCAAAAACAAACTTCAAGAACTGAAATACATCAGAGTTCTTCACACTAGGAAGAACTCACATTAAAATTTTTAAGCAAAACAAAGTAACCAAAATGTTAAGCAAAAGAAGGTTCCGTCGAGTTGGTGTTGAAACTTTAGGTGAGTTGGACTGGTTTTGGAGAAGGATTTGGGCATCAAAGCTTCACAATTTGAAACAAGCAAATAGGTATGGGTTTCTCTCTCTTGTCCCTTTCCCAAGAGACCCCTTAAGATTCAAGATATTCACTCGGAAACTAAGGTTGTTCCCCGTTGCATGTCCTTGTCACTATCCGTCTAATGATTCGTAGGTTTGGGTAATGTGTGCTGATAGAGTTAGGCATGTATGATGTTTTGTTATTGATGTCCTGATGTGTAATTGTTCTAAAATCATGAAGATTACATCAAGGTGTATCGAAAATGAGGTTTTGTGTGTGTGGCACGTTTGGCAGTGTGTTTTGGGCCATGTTTTTGAGGACGTGTAAGGCATTGTTATTTTCTGTAGTTTAAGTGCTAAGGTTGCACAATGTGATGTTATATGGGTGTGAATTATGATTTTGCTAGAAAACCCCCCCCCCCCCCCCCCCCCTCGTGATGGAAGTAACTACTAACTACACCTAACTATAAACAACTAAGCTTGTGGAAATGCCCCTAAACAAAAAAAAAAAAAAAAAAAAAAAACTAAGAAACTCCAGATAAAAATGTTGATGAAAGGAGAAATTTGGGATTAAATTTCCAAATTTGTGTACTCTAGTTTCGATCAACAATGAGGTTAAAAATCGGGTTTTTAACATGAAATAAAATCAAGTGTGGTCAAGGGGGAATTGAACCCAATACCTCAATGTTAAGGAGGCTAAAAACGTGAGATGGTTAAGTGTATTCGAACCATTTAGCTACTGGTTATTTTTCGCGAGAAAAAACGGAAAAAGGGGCTTTGGGGAATTCGAACTCGGGAACTGGAGAGAAAGATGGAGAAAAACCAATTAAACAAATAAATGGGAAGGCTGTGGGATTCATCAAACTCATGACTATATCATGCGTGAAAGGGAAAACTAAAGAAAATAAAATGTGAGGCGTGGGATTTCGACCCCGACCTCAAGGTTTGAAAGGAGAAGGCTAATTATTAAGAAACAAAGGAGGTTTGAGTTCGATCCCACAACCTACTGCCAAGGCGCCTATTTAAGAAAGATTTAAAATTAAAATAAGATAGGAGACTGTGGGAGTCTCGAACCCACAACATCCAAACCTCTAGCGAATTTGAAGTTTAATAAGGATGTGTGTGGGTTCGAGGTTACCTACAACTCCCTATTCAATCAACGCGAAATAAATAACAAAATATCCTCAAGGGGATGTAGGGTTGATCCCACAGACCTCTTGGTTTTGGGCGAAAATGAGCAAAATAGTAATGAAAAATCAAAGAGGTTGTGGGGGTTCGAACCCACAATCCTTCAGCACTTAAGATGAAGACTAAGTAAAAATTAATGATACGATGTTTTAATGTGGGATTAATCTAGAGCTATATGTTTATGGATATTAAAAATAAAACATGATAAATGTAATGATATCCAAAGTGATTCGAAACTTGGGTTCCCTTTCCCAAACTTCCATATTTGCTAATAAGTCATACGTGAACAGAAATATCCAGCATCATGCCACGTACTTAGATCAAATCAAGATCTTGTCATATAACAAAGATGTTTTAAGTCCTTGTAATACATAATCTCGGAATGAAGAATCATTTAACGACTATGAATGAAGAGCTCATATGGCTTGTATGTATAACACATAAGTCAACATACAGTTCAAAAGTAAGTGAACACTAGATGTATGTAATGAAATGATGAACCCCCCTAGAAGGGGTAAAAGGAGATGATGAGTGAAAGATACACTATTGTCATGCATATGATGAATGAACCCATGAAATAATGAAACCTGAGAGGTTAAGTAATGCTGTGAAACATACCAAGTGCATTTGCATCTGATGAAATGAACTTCACGTAATCAGAGGTGAGTAACTATTAAAGGCAAAGTGCTACTGATGATAATGTGTACCACAGGATAATAGGCTAATGTTAAAGGATGGGGATCAATCTCAAATGATCCTAAGTAAATTTCCTACTACGTACTCCACCTATGAAGAGTGTAGATAAGAAAGACTGGTCTCTATGAACACTCTAATGAGTAGTATTGAGCTTACGACACTAATACTAATGATGAGATAAGAAATCTTCATCATTCCTATGATGTCCTCAATACTAAAAGCAGCTTTTCATGACGTATGAGATGCAATGAATGGGAACTTTAATCTGAGCCAGCGATATACTAGCTATGAGCGATGATGGCCTATCTTTCTTTCGGGAAGGGCGGAGTTTCAGCGTAACTCTGATGAGATGACCTATGTCTGGCTTGCCGAATATGGGTCTTTTTATATCTCTTAGTCTTCGAACTTATACTACGGGCAATATAGGGATCCTGGCGGGGTTCAATTCCCATGTACGTTAGCCCATTTATTGGATTCACTATTGGCCGGTGATTCCATCCAGCCTCTTTTCGGATGTGTAGGGGATACACTGGATTGTCATGATGCCAACATGTTCTAATGTCGGTAAAGTTAAAGTTCCCAATGATGGAATGAGGGCCAGCCTCAATGAATGCACTAATGACATGAATGTACCAAAAGATGTTAGGACAGGAAATTCAAAAGGAGAGTTAGACCAAGTAAATGACATTAAGTTCATTTTGGTCCGGCACCATGAATGCGATGAAAGTTTTACAACACATTTAGGTATATCTGGTGTTTATACTGGCCTGAATCAAATGAAATGGAGTACGTATGAATGAATGAATCAGACTCTTTTGTTTGTCTAACGCAACTCCTAGTTGATGTCATATGTTGAGCCCGCTCATTTCTTCTAGGGAAGTCTTAATGTTCAAGTTCCATGATTCCACGGTCCCTCTGGCATATGAATGACTTATATGAAAGATGTTATGGTTTCTAGCATGCAATATGATTGTGACTAAGTGTAGATGTTATTTGTTTGTGTGTCAATATGATAAGTATGCTGATGCTTGTTTATTCTCATGGCATCACTTTTTCCTATTCCAAATTTGGAAAGCTCGCTGACTTTCCTAATTCAAATTTTGTAAAGCCTTTATTTTCCTAATCCAATTTTGGATATTGGATGGCTTCCTCTGCCGAGCTCAGGCTCAGTGTTACAGTTTAAAGGACCTCTTAGAAAATGGGTTCATTCGTGTCTCGAGTGTGTCGCCTTGGGGCTGCCCTGTTCCGTTTGTGAAAAATAAGATGGACTTTAGGATGTGCATTGACTACAATGCAGCTGAACAAGGGTGACGGTGAAGAACTATTACCCTTGACCCTATGCCTCGTATAGATTTGATGTTGTTTGATCAGCTTCATGGTGCCGCCGCCGTATTTTCTAAGATTCATTTGAGTCCGGGTACCATCAGCTGAGGATTACAAAAAAACCAGAGCAGCCAGACAGCCCTAATACTGCATTTTTAGGACTCGTTACGGACCATATGAGTGCCTTGTGGGTCGTTTGGGTCTGACTAAATGCCCAGCCGCCGCTTTATTGACTTGATGAACCCGTGTGTTCAGGCCATACCTTTGATTCGTTTAATTATCATCTTCATTGATGACATATTGGGTAATAATCGCTCGCGGATCGGAGTGAGCATGAGCATCATTTGAGGATAGTCTCCAGACTTTGAGAGATCAGGCCAGCTTTTTATGCCAAGTTCCAAAGTGCGAGTTTTGGCTTGCAATCTATAGCATTTTGGAGCACGTTGTATCCACAAGAGGTATTAGGGTAATCCTGACGATGATGAAGTTATTTCGTGATTGGGCAGACCCCTTCGTTACTTGAGGTTCGTAGCTTTGTCGGGTTGCGAGTTACTACACACAGGCGTTTTTGTTGAGGGCTTTTTAAACTATTGTAGCTCGTTTTGACTCGTTGACCTCGCCAGGATATTCCCTTGTGTGGTCGAAGGAATGTGAGAATGATCTTCTGTCTGAAGCTCAAGGAGTTGCTTACTAGCGCTCCTATAGTGACTCTTCCAATTGATGGCGAGGTTGTTCCGATTTATTGTGATGCGTCGGTGTTGGTTGTGGGTTGTGTATTGATGCCAGCAAAAGGGCCGGGTTATTGTCATATGGCGTCGAGGCAGCGTACGGTCCTGAGCGTCACTACCCACCCAATGACTTGGAGTTTGGCAGCGGTAGTTTGTCGCGCTTAAGATTTTGAGCACCTACTTGTATGGAGTTTGATGTTAGATCATACTGACCACAAGAGTCTTCATTACATCATGAGCCAGGGGACCTGAATTCTAGCATGCGTCATTGTCGATTGAGCTCCTAAGGATTAATGATTTTCTCCTTCTCTATCACACATCCGGCAAGGCAAACGTTGTTAAGGCAGACGCCTGAGCCGAAAGGCCGGTGTTATGGGTAGTCTAGTAGCCTTCACTATCTGGGCAGGTGAAAGACCTTGCTTTTGGACATTCATTTTTTAGCCAATAGCATGGTTCGATTAGATCTTCAAGATTCTAACGCGTCTTGGCTAATCTATGGGAGTCAGTCTTCTTTGTTGATAGGATCCGTGTTGTCAGTTTGAGGATATGCCCTATTGGAGTCCCTTAGAGACCGAGTGTTAGCGGGTAATAGGTGATCAGCGCTAACTTAGATTCTATGTAGTGTTGGAGATTCGCCGGTCGCATTTGGTGTCCCGAGAGTTGTAGATTTGATCCAGCTGATAGTACTTCCTTTCCTGAGGCCATTGAGTCTAGATCTCTATCCATACCGCGGTAACAAAAACAAAGAATGTATCTGTATTGAGACAACTTACGGTGGAGTGAGCATGAGACGAGATGATTGCTGACTTTGTTCTCGTTGCTTGTGCTGCCAGCAAGTTAAGGCGAGCATTTGTTGCCTGTTGGTGATTTCAGGGATTACCCTTCCGGAGTGGAAGTGGGACCGCTTTATACTATATGGAGTCTGTGCGGTCTAACCGAGGATTCTAGAGGAGTTTGATAGTATTTGGGTCATCGTTTGATTCGATTGACCAAAGTCATCACATTCCTCCCGTTCAATCTTCATTAGTTGGGCCGGAGGGTTTGGCCTCGTAATCTACATTCTGGAATGGTGTCGGAACTTCATGGGGTGCCATTTCGATTATATCATATCGTGGTTCTGCAGTTCACGCTAGCTTTTGGAGGACCTTTCAGATGGGTTGTTGGCACATCGTGGTTGACCTGAGCACAATCTTTTTCCCATTCCACCCGCAGACTGAGGCCAGTCAGAGCGCACTATCATGCCATTGAGGACAGCTACGGCTTGTTTTTGGAGTTTGTTGGTCAATGGGGACCAGTTCTTGCTTTTGGCGGAATTTGCATATACAAACAAGCTACGCATTCTAGCATTCAGATGGGCCCCGTTGAGGCCTTGTATGTTAGGCGTTGTCGCTCTCGCATTTTGCACGATTTCGAGTCTAACAGCATTCAACAAGAGCCTAGGCCCGCGAGGTACCAGATTTGATTCGGAGGGCTTTGTGAGCAGGTGAGAGTGATCAGGATGACTCACAAGGACAAGCTTCAGAGTATGCACCAGAGTTATGCGAATCGAAGCGTCGACCATTTGAGATTCTCTCTGTTGGGGTGATTCGGTATTTCTCCGTGTGGTCGCCCATGAAGGGTGTGATGAGATTTGGGAGCGGGGTACGCTTAGTCCCCCAGGGTCCTTGAGGGCCTTTTGAGATACTTCGGACGTTGGGGAGGTTGCTTATGAGTTGGCCCTACCTCCAGCATTTTTCCATTTTCAGCCATCCTCCAGTTTTCCATGTCCGATGCTACGCCGAATATATTCCTGATTAGTCCCATGTGCTCACAGTATCTCAAATTGCAGTTGGATGTTACAGTTTGACATTTGTAGAAGAGCCCGTTGCCATCAACAAGCTAGATTGTGAGGAAATTGCGCTCGGAGCCATTCTATTGTTCAGGTCCGTTGAAGGCATCGTTCTCGATGACTCTACCCTGGAGCCCAAGAGCAGGGAATGCAGAGCTTTTTCCCCTTCGGCTTGTTTTGAGCCTTCGGGTACTTCTAGACCCTTACTTTTCTCGGACGAAAGTTTCTATTTAGAGTAGTGATCTTGTAATGACCCTTCTTTGTCATTTTTTAGTGTTTTATCTTCTGTGCATCGTTTAGTAGCATTTCATCTATATGCGCTTCCAATTCATTTAGGACTTGTTGGGACTTCATATCGGTCACTCTCCGCTGGTCCCAGTCGTTTGGTTATTTGTGTGAGCTTTAGTATTTTTGGAGCTTATTAACCTTGAACGATCATTTTTTCGATCGATCAAAAGTTCAAGAAGATTGCCCTCAGAATCCATTCTTACGAGATCCATCAGTTCCGTCAGGGTCATTTATCCTAGAAGCATTGTCTACTGACTCCCAAAGTTTTCACCAGTGTGAGATTGTGTGATTAGGCGTTTTTTTACAACTTTAAATTTTAAAGGCTAAGTTTGTTGACTTTAGTCACATTCTATTAAACTCCTCGGAGGAGAATTTTCCGTCTGCGTGGTTAGCTCCGAAATGTCGAGTTTGGTTCGCAGTTTGACCCTTCTTCGGGCTTGGAGGTTTTTTTAATTTTTTCGAGCCCTTTTGTGTTTTTGAGAATTAAAATGGCCAATGTAAGTGGGACGTCACACATTTTCTGGTGCCCTCTGATGAAAATTTTCGACTGCGCTTTGAGTCCGGAATGTCGACTTTGGATAGGGTGCATATCTGTTTTTATTTTTATCAGTTCCGAACGGATCCGAGGCACCCGTCGGAGACCTTAAAGAAAAGTAGGCAAAGCTGAAATTTGTGGGGGGGGGGCAGGGGCCCTTTAGCGACTCAAAATTGGTTTAACGACAGATTTTTGGTTTATTAGCGATCAACTTCGTCCTATAAAAACCCAATTTTCAGCCTTTAATGGGTCTTACTTTGAAATTTCGATATTTTTGAGCTATAACATCTCCAATTGGGCGATTCAAAGGCTAGTTGGGAGATTTTTCGAGGGCCACGCCTTGGGTGATCTTGAATCGTTTGGGGCCCTGATTTGAGGTAAATTTTTGATGTTTAAAACTGCTGCCATAATGCTCCTTTTCAAGCTCAACCTTTGGGAAATTTTAGAAGGTGATTTCTCTTGGTCATTTTAGTCCTAATCTAGTGATTCAAGAGGCCTATATTATGGGTTTTTCATGAGGATTCCGTGGTGTGATGTGGTTTGGCTGTTGACCTTCATTTTTGATAAAATCTTGTAAGTAGCTTGTTGGCCATGTTGCTAGATTTTAGCTTAGTTTTGGTTTTTTTGGTGCATGTTTCCATGTTGGGACTGTCTTTAGTCCTGAATTGTTGTTCCATTATGTACACAGTTTCCGAGAGTTATTTAGATATTTATTTGGTTCTTCTGGATTTCCCCCTCAATGCGGATCCCATCTTTTTTCCATTTTGACCGCGAAATGATCCGTGCTCGTTTTCTTTCTTTGCGATTATTAGTGTTTAATGACACCTTAATAACGTCGTGAACTCTATTTCTGATATGTATCACCATTTCGAGGCCTTTTAGAAGTAAAAGATCCGGGAAGTGAATTTTGGGCGCGTGATCTGTCGTTCGGTAGGCTAACGGGTTTCTCTTCTTATATTGAAACTCGAACATGTAATGCAAGGTTGATAGTTTGGGATTTGGATTGGTTAGTTATTGGTCAGCCATCGGTGTTAAAAATCATATTTTCCCGGTTTCGCTTTTTTCTGAGATTATCGGTAATTGTTGAGCATGTTTTATTGTTATTAATTGAACCTTCTTTGATATATGATTCTTGTAATGGGTTTGCATACTGGTTATCAGAAGTATGTTGGGCCTTTGTTTAGGTTGACTAGGGTTTCCTTAGAAATGCATGATTCAAAGTCGGTAGGACTTAGTTTAGAGTGCCCCGACAGTTGCTCGGCCGGCTTCAATCCTTGTATACTGATGTAGCCATACTTAGAGTTTGATAGTTAAGTATTTATCTAGAACGATGAGCTCGCTCCAAGCATAGTTACCTTATTTCTTCGATGGTTACGGCTTCTGCGAGTTAACATTAGTGACAATAATTCCGCTCCGTATTCCAAGTTGAGTTTCGATTCAAGCTTTAAGAACTTACATTGATTAGCTAAGTCCTAGATGGTTTCCACGGGTATATTGATTAGGGTTAGGTAAAGACTCTTTCAGCAGCTAAAATCGACATCTTTTGTCGGGTATCCGGTTTAAGGGCCAGGCCTGCGACCATCAACATACTTATTTAGTACACCGGTTAGAGGTCCCGTCCTAAGTATGTAGGGCCATCCCGGTTAGAAGGTCGGCCTCAGTTACTTATATTTTGCAATTGGCTACTTGTGTAATTCTGGTGAGCGTTCCGGTTCAAAGGCCACCCACCACCAACTTTGCTTGCTAAGTTTCAATTTGGCAATCCCACTGACTTGAATTTCCTTCCAAAAATCATGTTTGTTTAGGAAAGAGTTATTTGCTTTCTCATGCGTGTCCTTGGTATGTGCTGCTATACCCCATACGTGTGTACAAGTGTGTATTAACCCTATACAAACTCTACTATTTTAGTGTAGCACCCGTGGATGATAGAGCTACAAGATCATCGCTTGCGGTTACCTGACGTCCAACATTCATCCTGTTTTGGTAGGCCCTCATGCTTTCGATGATGCTGTTTTTTTATATTCTTAACTCTTTTTAGAGTTGAGCTAGTGGAGCTGTTTCCACTAGCGTTTCTTCTTTTCCTGTTTTTATTAAGACTATGTAATTGGTGTCATTTTGGCAAATCATACACTTAATAATAATTGGACTATTTTCTTTTAGTTGCTTATCTCTTCATGTTAGATGGTGAACCAATTACGTATTAATAGAATTTTTATAAGTATGTTAAGAAACAAAAAGGTTCAATTTTTCCGCTAAAATTACTTATGTAAGTAAGAGATGACGTAAGTAGGGCTTGTCTTCGAACTTTGATATGCCCCAACGCTGCGGTCTCCGTCTGGAGTCTAGATTCTAGTCGTGACTAATATATATAATAATCATACATATATTATATATATGGAAAAATCTCAACTTGAACTTTCCGAAAAGGGGCACTTCTTTTATGTCATATTTGAAAGGTTTGGCTCATCTTGTCATTACCGTGCAAGACATAGTATGCTCATTTATGCCATTATTTTTTATATTGGTTTTTGCAAATCATTTTGACACGTGACGCAGTGTCATTCCGCCAAGTCAGCCACAATTTTTTAAATAAAAAAATCATGTTCTAACAAAAATGAATATATTTTTTTGATTTTTTTTAATATTTTACCAAAATGATAACATGGGCGGAATTATAATTGGCCACGTTATCA
>JAKWJA010001474.1:0-36955 GCA_027704765.1 Solanum habrochaites | reverse complement strand
GTTCGGCAAACACGAGGGTCGGATTGCACTCCCGAACACTATACGCTCCCCGACCACTCCGAACTGTGGATATCTGGGGCGGGGCCGGGTAAAAAATACTAATTTAAAGAGTATCTGCCACCTCAATGTGGTGTGACGATAACACGGTCATCTGTAGATATGATGAAAACACTTTTTTGTGTTACCTAACCCGCTTCTTATCATGATATGAACAACCACTTCTTGGTAAAGAGTCACCCTTGAAACTCTTATGCTTATTGTTTGTGATCCAAGTGTGTGATTGCCAATCTTTCACAGTTGTTTTGACTAATTAATGATTGTCATATACAGGTGTGAAGATGACTTAGTAGCAGCTAGGCAGGCTGATATAACTTAGTAGCCTAGATTTTCAGCAGGTCAGTTTGCAGTATTAGTTTGAATTAATTTGTTGTTTTTCATGCCATACCCCAGTAGTTTTCATATTATATGTAAGCCAGTGTTTTTTTTTCTGCATGATTCTTCCATTTTTTCGTCTTTTTACTCTAGTTTTGTGAAACCACTTTAAACACTCGAGACTTGGCAAATGGCCAAAGATTAGAGCGCGTCGAAGGAGAGATTATAGGCAGTTTGGTGAAAAAGTAGTTTCATCACTTTTGTAGAAAGATTATGTGCATAATCCTGCAAGTTTTGCTGGTAGAAGTAGTGGACTGTTGTTCTGCTTAGCAGTTCTCTAATATTATGTACTCGTATCAATATAAATTTTCTGTTTATTTTTTATAATAACTTATCGGATCTATAGAACCTTGTTTGAGTTGGAGTTGGCACAAGTTCTTACTTGAATAGTTACCCAACCAAAAATTGGAGTGGCTTTAATAATGTATATCAGTTTTAACTCCAGCCATTTTATCAATTTAATCATAACCTGTGTTTCAGATGCAATTAGAGTAACCAAACTCTATATAGTATTGTGTTTATATTTGGAAGAAGGATGAGTCAAGGTGGTCGGATGGGGTGGTAAAGGGACTGTATATACGTTTTATCACTTCATATATATATTTAATTTAAACCTATAAATCATCTGTCCCAAGCAGCATCACATACAATCAGTTATCGAGGGGTGTAGCAAATCGAACTGAAAACTGGGGAATCAATGCAAATTGGAGTCAAATTGAAAAAAAATCCTTCTAGTGGTTTGATTGACTTGGTTTGGTGTTTGGAAAAAAATCCGACTAATATGTTGGGTGTGGTTTGGTTTACAACTAAAAAAACAATCAACCTACAAAATCACACGCAGAGATCAAACCAACTCCGACATTTGATATATACAATTTCAATTTTATTTTTATGATTTAAACATCACTTACTTTTACTGATACTTTTTAAATATCTTATCAATAACTTTTTCATAGTTTTTATCTTTTTCAATATTTCTATATTTCTTTCCATTTTTTCAAGTTCCTAATTCTTTAACTTAGTTTAATAATTTTATATTCCATCCATTTATTTTTACTTATAACGTAACCTTTTTCTACCCCCACCTCCAACATTCCTCACTCCTGTGTCCTTCACTCCCCTGCCATTGCCCGCCTCTATACTCCACAAAATTTGAATATTTATTTTTTTAAGTTTTTACATGATTTAGATAATTTAAAATACCAGGATCTAATTTTCTTTCTTTATATTTAGTCAGAGTAACTAATACGTACTAAACTTATTTTAGAATGATTTAGTTTTCTTTAATTATCCCTCTAAGGGGGGGGGCAACGGTGGGGTGGGGGGTTCATTATGACTTTTAATTGCAATATGTTTTTTTAACAACAACGCGATTCTATTCATTATTTTTTTGTTGGAATATTTTATTGTACTTAATCATATAATACTTTTTTAAATTATTTTTCTGAGAATAACTTAGATAGTTTTATTGGTAGGACTAACGCAATATTTTGAAGTACAGTAAACTTATATGTTTCATGAATACTTATTTATCGAAAATAAAATCCGAAAATTCACAAAAAAAAACTCGAAGAGAAACCCCCGAAGTTGCAAATTCGAGTTTTTATATTGGTTTGATTTGGTTTATAAATCAAAATTCGACACAAATAATTTTTCAAGTTATTCATCATTGAAAACCCGACCAATTCGAACCATGTATACCCCTAACTTCAAAATCGCCTTCCTCCAAGCGCATCCCATCGTCACAACAAATTTTTGTTCATATTAGAGTTACAAGTAATCAAATACGATATTTTCATTCTTTTTCATCTTTGTGTTACTTGTCCAAGGTGGAAAACTATTGATTATTTGACACACCATTTTTGCTCACCCCTAAAAAAAAAAGGAAATAACATGAAAGGTATAAATAAATTTGTATGATTTCTGTTGATCAGGACCGGCACCTCTTTTTTTTAAACTGTTTTTTTCCAATCTTTTTATATTTATTTAAATTGTGATCACATTCATTACCTAAATTTGATGACACTTGACTGT
This sequence comes from Solanum habrochaites, assembly GCA_027704765.1. Lineage (NCBI taxonomy): Eukaryota > Viridiplantae > Streptophyta > Magnoliopsida > Solanales > Solanaceae > Solanum > Solanum habrochaites. Next base: position 34,489 of record JAKWJA010001474.1, on the reverse strand, counting down.
TTCAAGCGAGCACATACCTGCAGCACAATATTATTATAAATGATATAAAAAAACCATAAGAATGAGACTCTTTAACAGATAACAACTTTGAAAATATTACGAATATAATAAAAATCCATACAACAATTCAAAATCAGTATTACAAGTGATGAACAACTAAAGATAAAGAATATTATCTAAAAAATATATAATTATTTAAAACACACGATATTATTGTAAAACGACGACTACTAAAGTAAAAAAATAAAACCTAAATATATAGCTGGTAATATAACAACCTCTAAGCACCATCTCAGACTACATTGTACTCAAATTAGAACGTATATAGCTCAAAAAATAAAAGGAATGCTCAGTAAATATCATTGGTCATCCCTAATAAAGTAATGATGAACTTTTAACAAAAACAAGTAATTTCATTAATTTGAGCAATATAATTAAATTTTTTTTGCACATGGTAGTATAGAAACCTCAACAAATTTAGGACTAGTTTGTTGCTAATGAGAGGTTTGAATATGATTTAGACATTAGATCATTAAATATAATTATTTTTATAATAATTTAAGCATTTAATTGAATATTAATATTAAGATTTAAAACTGTTTTAATATTATTACGAGGTATTTTTTTTGTGGATAATATTTACTATCACTCGATCCACAATCACTAGCCACTACACTAATCACCTCTGTTATCACAATCACCTCCATTATTACTATCGTCAAACATCATTATCGTCGTCTATCATCAATCACCTCTCTCATCATAATCACCGCTATTGGTAACTGCTATCATACTTATCTCCTCAATCATTATAATTATATCTACTATCACTATCACCACTGTCTCTATAGCTGCCACAACTGACATTATTACTATTAACCACTACCGTCACTATAATCCTTTTTTACTACCAACAAACTCCGACATCATAACTAGCACCCCGCCAACTACTACTGTACATTCTTCGATCACCTCAATCATTGCTGCCACCACCCAGGTAGGTCTGGACCTCCTCCATCCTTTCTTCAGAGCCCGCTTCCACTTTATTTTTATATCGGTCACTACCACCATTGTGGTTCACCTATGCTAACAACACTTCCATTATCATAACTAGCAACACCACCTACTACCATAAACACATTATCAACCACCAGACATTCTTCAGTCACCTTCATTGACACCACCAACTACCCCAAATACATCATCAATCACCACACATTCTTCAGTCATCACCATCAACATCACTAACACTAACTTCTAATATCAATCAACTTCACTATTACGACCACCAACGTCATTATAAATCGTCACCAGTCCACCACAACATCAATCACCTTCACAACTATCAGACCTTCATCACTCTAACACCAATTATTACTATCACCACCACCAATACAAACTATCTCCGTTATCACTAGCAAACATAGTTATTATTTTTAACCAAATAATAATTTTATTTTATTCATATTTTTTAAATATTTGATTAATTTTTATTTAAATTAAATATATAAATACATTAGTATATTGAGATGTTGAATACAATTTCCTAATTAATTAAGTGTTTAAATGTAAGAGATATCTTATAAATAATGTATTTTAATTCATCCCTGAAACAAATAGACGTTGCTTTTATTGCAAACCTCAAGAAAATATGCATCACGAATTCCTAATAATCACAATGCTTATATCAATTAATGATCTAAACTGAAGATACAACTTTATTGAAACACAATACTCCACCAAGCAGCCACTATCACAATATCATCTCATATTCTGAAACCTTGACAAAGAACTCAACAAAAAAATTAAATTAGACAATATTATATGGATGGTATCAATTGTTGACATCTAAGGGATGAATTTATTCAATACCCATCACAAATCCATGTATGATCCTCCAAATCAAGGTCTCTAAATCAATAGTTTCCGTATTTGTGTTCACACTGAACTTCCCATAATCCTTATTCCTATATAAAATCAATATCTTATTGTTTTATCACTGCCTCAAATAAAATGATCATGATAACCAAGATACCATATTACAAAAACATATATTGCATCATTTTTTTTGTTATTACATATATCATATATTTATAATTTAAATGATATGTCTATGAAAAATTATACAATATGCCGTGAAATGATATGCTAAATGATAAAAGAAGATAATTAAATTAATAGTAAAGTAGAATAAAATTTTAATATACGATAACAACCGATACAAATATATACAAAGTCCGATTGTAAACAAGGTCCAAACACGGTGTTATAATTGAGTTGCAGTGGAAAGTTGATGAATTCCGTCTATTTGGGTTTGTCATATGAATTTGAGAAACCCAATTAGCCATTCTCAGAGTCGCAAAATGCAGATCTTGTGAGATTTTTGTGTGTTTGTATTCATTCGTTGATCGAGCATGAGATAGAGATGAATTTGGTGGGCAGAGATCGAATTGAGGCATTTGTTTCCATTTTCGTTACTCTTCTTCTCACGACTCTCCGCCCAAAATTGCTATAACTTCTTCCTCTCCTCCACTTTTTTCTCTTTTTTTCTTGCGTAAGTATCCATCAATTTTTTCTTCCCTCCTTCCTCCCCATCATAACCTCTTCTAAAACATCTTCTTCGCGTTCTTTGATATGAATTTAATGATATATGCAGATTTTGAGCGCATACTTTGTGGTTCTTCCTTTACGTGATGAAGGAGCTATATCTTTGGGATTGGGGAATCTCCCCCCCAAAGCCCCCTGGTTGTGGATCTTTTGATACTCACACTCTTGCTTCACACCTCTTTTCCACCGTAATCTTTTTCATGCCAATCTTTCAAAGTCCAACGGTACTCAATAATTCCCTATTCCTTCCTTCTTTTATTGCTCTATTAGATTTATTGTCTTTTTACACAAGTGGAGGAGGAGAATCATAGTTAAAAAGTTCTTCATAGGAAGTAATATGTGTTTAACACGTTTAACAACTCAGATTTCGAGACTATATTTAATCGACTTCCAGTGGAATTAATTTACATTAAGTAAGTGGCTAGTTTAGACCTGTTGGAGTTCTAAGTTTAGGCTTTTTAACAGAAGCCTACAATCTATTCCGTCTTTGCATTTGAAATAATCTCCATGGGCCCTGGACCTGCCGCCCCTTATAATTAGCAGAATAGTGGTCTTTTGATGGTTTCTGTTTGACCGCAATAGAGTGTTGTATTATACCTGTGAAATTGTTTTTTTTATTGGTGTATTTGATAAATGATGATTTTTGGCCTGGTTGGTGTCATTTGAGCGTAATATTGAATTTTTCCGTGACTCTGAATTATCTGGCTATGTTAATAATGATTCATGAGAAGAGAGAAATTGCAAATCTTGATACTCTACAGCATAATGATATCAAATTATAGATACTCTTTTTGTTGTCTAATGCTATGAATTAGGTTCAGCTACTTATAGACACTCTTTTTGTTGTTGAATGCTATGAATTAGGTTCAGCTACTTACTGCTTTCTTGTGCGGTGAGACCAATTTGGAGTGTTAGAAGCTGATTTAGGTTTGTTTGGGTCTTTTTAAATGTCATCTGTAATGGTCCCTTCTTTAAATTCCAGGCTTTGGTCTTGATACACAGGTTTTTTGGGGTCACACTTGTTGCGTTCTATATCCTGTGGCTTTTTTCTACTCCTGGGAGTTCACCATTTAATATCAAGGTACAACTTCATGATTCTGGAAGCAAATCTTTTGACAATGCGAATGTTATGATTAAAAAATGGCAATAATGCAGGGACTGCTCTCTGTGTCCTCAACTTTAAAACAGGAGTTAAAAGTGGAGGTTAGTCACACGAATACTCCAAACTCGTCAAGTTGGAGCAACCATGGTTGGTTCTACGTGTCAGTGAGAATTGGCCTGTTTCTTTGGGTAAATGCTTTTGCTTTAATTCTCGACTATTATAATAGTAAGTTTTTTGTCATTTCTATGGTGTTTGTTTCCTAAATAAGGTTCTTGCTTCATTGTTTCTCAGGTTGCTTTGCTTAATCTTATTACTATATCTTTAACTTGGGCTAGAGTTATTGATGTGATGGATAGTGAGGTAATTGTGCCTCTAATTGATTCATTAATTTGAACAGACCTACGGAACGGAAGTTCAAGGGTTTTGATATATACCTTCCATAACCATAATAGATCATGATATTGCTTTTACATTTCATGGTAGCGATTTAAGATACAGTTTAACTTTTTTTCCTGTATACAGTCAGGTTCAAGATTGTTTGGGTTTATTGGTGCTGGTGCTACACTAGGCCAGCTGTGTGGTTCGTTATTTGCCACAGGAATGGCTTGGTTAGGACCGTGTGTGTATCTCTTTATAATTATCTTGCTTTCTTATTCTTATTATTCTCTTGAGGCTTTATTGTTTTCTATTTTCTTAGTAGTTCCCTTTTGTTTTTTTGCAGATTTACTTCTTGTTTCAGCGTTCTCAGGAACTTGTCTGCACATTCATCAAAAGGATCAAGAAAGAACTTCTTACAACAACTCCTGAAGAACTACTCTCATCCTCCCCATCGGTTTCTCTTGATTTTTTCTTGTTCTACCCCCAATCAGGGATTAATCACTAGCTTTTTTTAGCATAGATTTTGTCCAGTAAGAGATTGGGAAAAGAGATAACTAATTGTACAATCAGCTCGCTAAGCTCCCTCCATAGCTCTTTCCATGCAAGCAATTACTGTTCTTTCTCTCCCTATTAGCCTTAGGATGGTTGTCTCAGGTTTCTTATCCTTTTATTCCTGGTTTTCTGTTGCATCGCTGTCTAATCGTTCTCTGGATGGTGATCTTCTTTATTAGTGAAAGTTCTCTCTACGATAGCATAATTTGTCTAGTCTAGTTGAGTCATTGTGTAAGTTTAATATTGAGATCTCTCTATTTCAGCTCCCTTCATTTTCTTTTTTGGGATACAGAGGTGTTTGATTTAGCAGGAAGTGCTTTTTTATATGAACAAACTGAAAAAAGAGATATGCATGTGTACTGCCATCAAAGTTTACCTCAGAACCTGAATATCTTTATCTGTAAACAGTCTTATTTAGTCCAGGGTCAGTGTCAGAGGATGGACATGTTAGTCTTAATACGGGCCTCCTTAAACAAACCATAAGAATAATTGTAAATCAGTCTGGACATGTTGTTCCTCTACACTTAACCTATTGAAGGCATCTCTGGTCAGTGATATGCCCAAATTACACCTCTAAAATGAGATATAAAGTGGTAGCTGTCAAATATAGAACCCAATCAAGGTTGGGGTCGAATCCCACAGAGAATATGGTGAGAAATATATCAGGTGCGGTTATTCGGCTGGTAGTCTTTATTTCAAGGGGGTTTTGCAATATGAAAAGTAAAACTACTTGTATCTTGTGTTATCAATAACCACTTTGGTGAAAGTTTCTTGTCTTCAAATAATGAGAGTGAGCGATGACTATGTTCCCCACGATTTCATGACTTAACATGTTTATTTGGATTAGTGCATCTATCTCGGCTATTTATGGGAGGGGGGGGGGGGGGGGGGGGGGGGTGGGGGGGGGTGGGTGGGGGGGGGGGGGGGGGGGGGGGGGCATGCAAAACAACGCATAAGTTTAACAAATTCTTTTGACCCAATTAGATGAATATCACTTTATATCCTTCCGGCCTACAAATGTTTATGTTATCAAGCTTCTTAATGGTTTCAGATTGATTATCCTTGTGCCTACAAATGTTTATGTATCAAGCTTCTTAATGGTTTTAGATTGATTATCCTTGTGTGAGCTTAAATCATTAGATGAAGGTTAGTAGCCTCAAGTCTATGTTGTTAATCTCTTTTCCCACCTTGACTTCTTTTTCAAGGAAGTTAAGATTTATGGCGAGTTCTCTATGCTTAATACTGTCCAATTACTTAACGAAGTAGCATACCAATACATGCAGTTTCACACCATTCCAGACTCACTAGTTTTTTAACTATAGCGTTACTCTCCAAGGTCAATGGTCGCCAACGGAGACACCGCAAACAAAAGTAGTCTTGAAGTGGAGTTTAGCTACTCATACACTCTATCGCTAAATATGTCGAAGATCATCAGACTGGCCGAAAGAATTCATGATAAAAACATGGTAAACAGGATGGTAGCATACGCGTACAAGACACAATTTATTCGATTGTCTTTTGATTACTTCTCCAACTCCCATTAACAGACATTCCAAACTAGTAGCAAAATACCGAGGACAATAAAAATGGAGTTAATGGATCATTCTTTCGCACTGCTACCACACCTGTACACAACCTATCCAACGATAATTAGTAACGAACACAAGCTTAGCCAATCGAGAACCCAAACAAGTATTTATGCCCTTAGTCCGACACTTCTCCTATCCTAAACTTAGCTGAAGGTCCGTGGCGCCGACACTTGCAGGGGTGGAGGTGTAAAAGCGGGCTGGACGATAAACACAAAAAAAAACCAATCACTTAGCCGGCCGCGCAGACACCCTAATTCTCACTGTACCGATCAAACTATGACGATAGTTCGAAGAGCAGCCGCGTTGTCAAACAGCAGATGTCCACCAGTGATGAGTTGTCTTCTATGTGTGGTCGTGTGAGGCGGAGGATCACGTAGTCTTTCCACAGTTCATAGCGAGTGTTAACGACCTGGTGTACCAGGGTCTTCCAGGCAACCACAGAGCTCGTCGAATCAGCTGGTACCGTAGTCTTGTTGAATCCATCGCCACGTTTGGGCTACAAAATCCGCTATTAGCAACGCGGAACTAAGCTCTTTAGGGGTTGACTATATAGAGGACACTCGGATCCTGTCATGGTGGATCCTAATCGGCGCCCTCCCCCGGGCCCGACACGGTTCCCGATGACTATGGTCAGCGGTAGAAATCTTAAGTGCGGCGCTAGCACCCTACTGCCTGGGGGACTATCTTGTGAGCAGTGGGTCGGATCTGTTCTTCACATTGCGTGAGATGAGTTGCGCGTCGATTGATCTGCCGCTAGTGGCCCGACGAGGACACACTGCTACCTGCCACGTGCCATCTTTTAGGGAAACTTCCTCCAACAATAGGATCCCTTGAAGCGGACAGTGTTTGTCTTTCCCTTAGGAATAGGGTTCGACTCGTTGTAAATTGGTATAGTTGTCCCCCTTGGAGCGTGAATCACCTGCACCGATTGGTCCACATCCACCAATATAGGCACCTGAGTCCGCTGTTAACAGTGTTCCAACAACTAATGCGATCAATCAAGGGAATGGAAGTTAGGTCCCAAATCGCAGTGCAAGCTCTTGGATCTCCTCCACCATAATTTGGGCTAAATTTTCAGTAAACCTTGACATGACGCTAGCAAGCGATACGGCCCGATCTAGAGTGAGTGTATTGTCGGCCGTAGTTGGAATCAAGTGTAGGCGTACAATCGTCCATCAAAACTTCACCGCAAAGATGAGGGATCCGTTGGTGATCAAGATCTTATCATTTAATCAACTAGGCCGACATTCTATTAGTCAGCACCGATGCTAGCTAGCCAATCTAAATCCTTTGACCCTCTAACTTGTACCTGAACTCCACTGTGTTAAGCGACACCTCATAATCTGGCACAAATATAGACTGCTTGACGGTGCATTTTGAAATATTAACTGACACTTATTGTTCCCGCACACTGTCCAGTGGTTGCTGGTCCTTGGTAGACTCCTTGTTCTTCCGCGTACTAATAAGGGTGGTTGTATATACAGAGTAGAATTTGTAGATCAAGATGGGGTTGTACTCATCTGGTGTTTGTCGCATCAACCCCAATACATTATGATGAAAAATCCTGAAACTCGAGCATCTCTCCCAAATCAGAGGATCTGATATGTGCCTCATCCAACACACTCCTTTTGATGTTACCCCTCTGATTGGTTAGGAGCCCCTCCTAGAATATCTCTCTCATGCCATCGACCTGCCATCGGAGGTCTTCTCTGTATTGGGAATTCTTGCCTCTGATCTCAAGTTGCCTCTTTTTTTCTGAAGAGGAGGTTGTGGCCATAGACTCGTCCCTGTCGCTCGGTGACCCTATATGTCCGGAACTAGCATCCCCCGGACTCACCAAGCTGCTCGAAGTACAGGTTTACACTCCCTCTTCAGACTGGGGAGAGGGTGCATGTTGCTGCCGTGCTTGCAACCTTGTGGTACAAGGGTTCAACTGTGGTTGTTCTTCTATCTTCGAGTCCGGAGTATTTCGCAAGCGGGAAGCAATCTCTCAGGCCTTCCTCCCTCGTCGTGGTCGTGATTTTGCAGTTATGGTACTGCGGGGTATAGTGGTTAATATAAGATTTTTTGTCAATAATTCTTGTTGCATAGGTTTACGATGTGTAATTAAATTTTAAAAAAGGGAGAAATGATTTCCCTTTCTGTTGATTTTACTGAACGATTGACCAAAATATTAATAGTAAATAAATAATAAAAATGAATATTTTTTTATTCAGTTTTATTAATAAATTGCATGAACTTAGATCAATTAAATAATGATATTTCTATACCTATGGAATTAGTCGTCCTAATCAATTTGTCCATTTAGATTTCTCTAGGTGGAATAATAAGAAAAGTAAAGATTCAAAAGAGTTTTTAAAAAAGTTTTTGGTTTTAGTATTTTAGAAAAGGGGGGGGGGGGGGGGGGGGGGGGCCGGATGGTGGTATCTATACTTGAATAACTATAAATGAACCCTCCTAGATGTTGCGACACTTGATTCCCAAATAGGATTGAATCTAAGATGTGGAAGATACATTGGTTGAAGATTTTCAAGAAGTTTTTATTTCTCCAAGAACTTCACAGACACTATCAATATCTGGGTGAGGAGTCTAATTGATTGGAAAGTGGCTTACTTCACTTTAGGAGTCACCGCAAGACACAGTCATACCCTACTATAGGTGTTTAAATGGTACAAGTCTAAGTTGAGGTGTCTAAATGAAAAATGGTGCCAACTTTAGGTGTCTGTCAATGTGTTTAGCCTTATTTGTCACTCCCTCTATCCCATATTATGTCACACACTCTCCTTTTTAGTTTGTCCCAAAAGAATGACACCTTTTTATATTTAAAAATAATTTAAATTTAAGCTTCCCATTTTACAGTGAATGAGATGCTTTATAACGACACAAATGTCTATGACTTGTTTCAGAAAACAAGATTTAAAAGTTAAGTCTTGCTTTCTTAAACTCCATATCCTGTCAGATACCCCACTAAAATTGTGAGGAATGAAGTATTACATATTTATAAAAGGAAATAGAAAGAGGATTGAAGGTAGAGACAAGGGGCGACTTCTAGCTTGGCGATAGTATATCTAATATATAGCTGAAACGTGAAAAAGTACGATGATTTGTTACTAAAAAAAAGATTTCACATAGAGACAGGTCCACTATACACCGAGTTTCAAATCGTGCACCTTTGTGCTTCTGGGATTTCTCAGTTATCAGCATAAATGTATAAACTGTCACGACCCAAAACGAGTCGTGAGTGGCACCCACACTTAAATAACTACTTAGGTGGGCGAACCAACAATTATAAACCCCAACATTTACCATAGTTTTCCACTATGAATAACAAACATAATGCGGAAGATTCCAAAACTTATTAATGTAACCAATTAAATAAGCTTAAATTTTAACACTTATTAATCCCCAAAATCTGGAATCAATCACACTCAAGAACATTATCCTCAAATGAACCTACAAGTCTAGAGTATTTAAGAACGCAAAATAAGTACAAAATGGTCCATGGTCTGAAATTCAAAGACATCAGACGTGAATGAGAGAATCTAGCACGAGCTAGAAATATAGCTCACCCTGAACTCTGATGTGCTTGGGCTGCTAGAGCCTGAGGGGCGAGTCGAAGTCGATGTGTAACACTTGCTGCACTCATCCACAAAAGACAAGAAGACACATTAGGGTCAGTACAAGGAACACGTATTGAGTAGGTTACATCGACCAATCTCAAAAATAGAAAATCGATATACATTGATAATAATATACACATCAACTACAATACTTACAGTGGCAAACACAAAAACACTGAACCATTGACAACACACCATAATAGGTAAGACCATCAATCACACAACATCAGCATACCTATGAGGACTCTGCCTCCCCACAAACCATACTCATTGGGAATAGGTTCTTTGATTTGGTATATTAAGTTAATTCAAGATTCCTTTCCTTTACTGTTATCAGTGTCGAACGGGACCACTCCGATAACCCATAATACCCGTGTCGGAACGTGACAACCTCCCTATCCCATACTAATCGTGTCGGAACGTGACACTCCCTATCCAATAACTCATTGTTTTATTTCATCATCAAAAGCCTTTTTTTTTTATTCAAGACTTGTGCCATTTTAATAAAGACGGGTTCAAGATTAGAAATTAACCCACCGCTCATATTTTAGGTCACCACATACTACCAATCAGACATTCAACACACAATCAAGTACACCATAGGAGACTTACAATATCACCACTCCATACATCACAATCGCTATTGAGTAGTTTTATCTATCAATATAAATAAACATAACCTACATCCAGCCACGAAGAATCAAGTCAAACAACTACTGTCTCCCACTGCCCCCCTTCCGTTATGCCTCCGAATGTTTCCAATCTAATCAAATAATATACCTTGTATAACTTGTAAGTTAACAATCTATAAACAACTCAATTCACTCTATGTTCAGCTTAGATCCAAAAACCTCATCTAATTATATAATATCTTTTCTAAGTTCAAACCTAAAGGTAAGTCTAAATTCGTCCATTAGCATAAACTTAATAGAATTTAAATAATTTCAATACACCTAATATCAATATCAATCTCAATAGAATAAACATGACTCGTAACAGATAACTCATGAAGAAAATTGATTTTAAGTGAAAGCCTCCCCTTCTAGTAACCCCTCAACCGACGAATTCAAAACCAAACAAATCATGTGATGATTTTTGCCCCAAAACCACTATCAATACCTTTTATCAACTTTCAGTTTTTGATCAAGTACGATGGCCATATAACAATTTTTCTTACCATTTGTTAACAATAAAAAAAAAAAAAGTCCACACAATGGCAACACAACATATAGCTTCATTCCTTGTAATGAGTTTTACATTAATATTACTTAATTTAATTCCCCTTAACCTATGGTAAATTAAATTTCCTATAATTTAATGAAATAAATGCCTCATTTTTTCAATTACCTCTTGTTGTTCTGCAGTAGCAACCTAAAACAATAATAAAGAAATATATAATGTTTTTTTCTTCAAATTCAGCCACCTCATCTCTTTTCAACTTTCCTTCTAATAACAATAATAATATATAATAAATGATCGATTCTTCACTACCAGTTTCAACCCAACATATGCAATGCAGTACTCTCTCTCACCAACTACTAATTCAAGCATGAAAATTACCTGGTGGATGTGGGTCTTCCCCAGGAATGGTGTGCCGCAAACTACTGTTTTCTCTCCCAAAAATTTTCCTTCTTATTACCATTTACGTTATTACCCTAGCTCTTATATATAATTTTTATAAAAGTGATAAAAGTGACAATTTTATTTTACTAGTATTTTCTTTAACCCACTAACCTAAGAAAATTTAGTAAAACTATCCCATTAATTTCTAGTTTATAATTATTATAGTCCAAACCACCCATTAAAATCTATCGGGAAAATATTTTATGAAATAAAAAGTTCTAGTACTCAAAACGACCAAAAGAGTCGTTACATAAACAAAAGAAGACACACTGCAAAGTTTATAACTATTGGATACTATTAACTTTCTAGATATACATCTTTTGATATAGAGGAAGAATGAAGTCTAGCACACATACTAGCAATGAAAAAGAGGCCTTTACATGAATGTCCTTGCATGACTTACTTTCTCTATCCCCTTCCTCACCCCACCCCACCCGAAAAGAATATTATAGTCGAGTAGTCTCTAACCTTTGTGGGATTATACTGGGTATGTTGTTGTTGTAGTCTCTAACTTTAGCGTTTTTTTTTAGGGAAGCTGATACCGATCAAGCTGAAGAGGCCGAGAATATACCAGGGCTCACACAGAGAACAACTTCCCCAAAATCTCCAGCTTCTGTAGCAAAGCCTCAGTTCTGGGCTATATTGGATGGGCTAAAGCTCATTCTTTCTTCGACTTACTTGTTGCATGTATCATTATTCCTCTGGCTGAGTGCAGTTGTGTCCTCCTTTTTTTACTTTCAGGTAGAGAAGAATTTCCTTTTATTAAGTGACAGAATGGATCACATGATCTGTAATGTGGTGTATTTATGTGATTTACTAATCTCACATAGATGACCGCCTTTATGAAAAAACCGTTATAGTTACTTCAGCCTCACTCCCAACCTTTTGACACTTCTGCAGAAAGTAACTGTTATTGCTGCTGCAGTAACAGATCCCACTGGTAGAAGAAGATTATTTGCACAGATCAATAGCTTCATTGCTATTTTTATCCTTGCTGGACAGCTCACTTTGACGGTATGGTGTAGATGTATATAACATGCAAAAGTTCAATCATGAAGCTAACCCTATTTCTCCATTTTGTGTGTCTGAGGGAAAGGGGGTTTGAGAGGATATTCAATTTCTCCAATTTGTGGAAGTGTATACAATCTACATGCTACTTGAACAACTCTAATTTAAAACTTCTCTTATCTACTCTCAAATGTGATGGAGGTTCTGACTGGAGCCTGTGGTGAAGGCTTCTTCCTCTCCAAATATTCTTGTCATTCACATCAGTTTCCTTATCTGAGTTCCACCATAGAACATAAACTATTTCTATCACTTGGGGGTGTGTAAGAGTGTTAATATCTTGTTGGGTAATGTCAGCTCCTAGTGAGTTAGAAGTTTATTTTGAAGGATCTACAAAGAATTCCCATGTATGCAAGTCAGAGTAAGTAGAATTTTAAAGTGATAAGATATCTAGGACATTTTTTTTAAGTTGATCAGTTTCCTATTTTCTTGAACTGCAGTTCCCTTTCTTTCTTTATATTTCTCTACATTCACAACATGGTATCTCCTAGTGTCACAAGTTTTAGAAGTCCTTATTCACCACTTGGTTGCAGGGGCGCATCCTTACTTTTGCTGGTGTTACTCTAGCCATTTGCTCTGCACCTTTTGTTGCCTTTGCGAATCTAATTGCTTTAGCAGTATGGCCCACATGGATTGCAGTGGCCATCTCAGAAACCCTGAGGAAGGTATATTTTCCTTACATCCTTTTTCCTCAACCTCTAAAAGAAATGTTACATAAAAATAAATGACGAGAAGTTGTAAAGAGGAACACCATTCTGGCATTTGTACAATTTTTAGTTTGGCAAATCATTATGACCCCATAGACTGGCACAATTTATTTAGAGCTGGTGGTGGATCGACCGTGTGGCTTATGACTTTGCCAAAATCACAAGTTCGAATTTTTTTTTTTTGTTATTGTTTGGCTTATACATCGTGCTTATAAGCACTTATTTAGTTTACCCAAACACTACAAAAATCCTTAAAAGCTATTTTGGCTTAAAAACACCTAAAATAAGCCAATCCAAAATGGACACTTAGTCCACACCTAAACTTTCCGTAGTTCTCATTACCTCCTTCTCCCTATAGACCAATCTCACCTGATGGAGGTGAGACCCACGCGCTGCCATTTGGATTCTTTGTTGATGTGTCATTTTTTTAAAATAAAATTCTTTTTACAGTATTTGAATTTTTGGATCATCTTTTTCGGGCCAAATTTGTAAAAGAGTTAGCAACTCCATTATTGAGGCGAATTTTTTTTTTTGACAGAATATAATGGATTGGACTGTGCATCCGATTTTTCTATTTCTGTATTGACCATGTACCAAGAAAGAAATGCATTGCATATATATAGAAACATATTATATACTCTATTAGTTCAACTTTTTGGTATTTGTTTTCTAAAATCTAAAACCAAACCAAGAAACCAAAATTTCTAATCCGAAACCATACCAAAAAAACAAACTAAATAACAAACAAAATTGGTTTGGTTTGATTTTTGAGTTGAATCCAATTATGAACACCCCTAATAATAAACTCTTTATGGAATTGATAAGAAATATCAGTTGGAAACAAAAGTTCATTGCATCAAAAGAAAAGAAGAAATAAAATTAGCAAGGTGGAAATCACAACATATCTCTAGGGGTAGCTGGTTGACCTTGATTAATTATGTTCTTGATTCATTGCCAATCTATATGATGTTAGTATTCTCAATTCCCAAGAGGGTAATCAATAATTTAGATAAATGAGAAGAATATTCCTCTGGCCAAGGAAACAGTGAGAATTAAGGCTAACAACTTGGTTAAATGGAATCGGTGATAGTGTGAAGAAGCAATGGGTTCGGAATAAAGAACTTGATGAATTAGAGCGAAACCCTTAGGATAAAATGGCTGTGGAAGTTCAATATGAAGAGCAGAGCTACTGGAATAGTCTTAACACAAATCTGTTAGGAGACAACTGGATGACCAAAGAGTGACTACACCATTGGGGTTTGGTTTCGAGATGCCATTAGATCTCTTGGCATGAGATTAATGCTACATCAAAGATCCAAAGTGGTGATGGACGAAAATAGAAATTTTTGAAGGATGTTTGGCATGAACAGGAGCTATAGAGTACCTTTCCTTCCATATTGCCCACCATATATTCTGGTGATAATTTCTTCAATTGTCTCTTTCTTGGATTGGCTTTCCTGCTTCCTCCTCACACTCTGGTTTTGCCTCTGTGGGTCTTGGCAGGCATGGTCCCTGGCATACTCTTAAGATTCAGAATAAACTCCACTGTTGCCAGTGATCTTGCAATTTAGAAAGAGTATGGCTTACCTGTCTCCAGCAGTTTCCCCACACAAAAAAAAAAATCTAGAAACGTAAAGGTATCCACCTCCTCTTTAAGTTGTCTCGAGTCCGTCCACTTCTTTGGCTCACAACCAGAAAAAACACGCAACTTTGAGTGGGATTTCTGAATTCAGGTTCCTCGCAGTGACTGTGAGGCTGATTGCTTAAAAATACCCTTCTTGACGCTTTAAGCCAAAAATGTCCTTGACCCCCCCTTCCATCCATTAGATTGCTCAGTGGTGGTTGAAAAATCTGCTACCCTCTTGGATTCACAGTCATTAATTTGTCTTCTAAAGATGAAGTTCCACGCTTTGAGGATCCAAGGATCTACTAGGGTCTTCTGCTGGTGGATACTAGAGGATATATATTCAAGATACACGACTAGAAACTGTTGATAGTATATAGAACAGTATGCAAGAAGTCAAGCTATATTGTTTTTAATGCTTCTAATACTACCTTTTTTTTTGGTGTACTCGGTTTATACTCAAATGATACTATCTCCCTTATTGAGGTACCAGACTCAATTGAGGAAAGATAGTAGGATTGAACTACATGTGTAGAATTGCCATTACGTTTTAGTATCCCTTTTGATGATTTACAAAGTGACCAGTTTAAAAAAAAAAAGAAATAAAAAGAATTAGGATGTTGGTACTCTATTATATATATATATTGTCTAAAGCTTTTATTATTTGGCCAGAGATAATGAAACTCTAGCCAAGTTTTTCTTACAGATTTGTCCCGGAAAAAGAAAAATTACATAGTTGAAATGAATAGAGATCAAATCCAAAGAAGCAGAACAAAAAGAAATACACAATTGAAACTTTTCCTTATTTTGGACTTAAAACTTTTTCTATTTGGTAAAAAAAATATGCAAATTTTCAACATGTTCTTCACAGAGTTGTTTAAATAATGATAAAATAGACTAAATAGGTTATTGTAGCAAAGAAGAAATTATAAAGAAATATAACAATTAGAACCCATTATGGTAGCTAAAAACTTTTATTTGGCTAAACATAAGTGGGTTTTTGTCAGCCAATTTTTTTACCCATTTTGGGTGAAAAAGAAGAACGTTACACAGTGAAAACAGTATAAACTTTTCCTTTGAAAGGAGAAAAAAAAGTTATAAGATGCGTGGTAAAAATGCCTTGTATATATCAAGAAGCAACGCGACAAGCATGACCATTGTGAACAAATAGACTATCTTCTGTGGCACTTAATGGTTGAAGTACCTTACTCGGAGGAAGCTAATTTTTCAATTTCTTTACTTCCATGCCCTTAGGCAAGAGAGGGATCCACACTCTCCTGCATCACCCAGCCCAAGGGTCGAGGCTATCACAAAACCCAAGTATGCGGTGGATACTAGAACAAAGAGAGAAAAGTTAAGGTTGTACTTAATAAGCCGTGCCAACAGATTTGTGACGAATAAAAGATAAGTAGGAGTCGGCTCACTTATGCAAGTGAGCCTCATATTTTTGTGTTTTACGGATAGTGGTCACATACGGTCGTACCAGCCTGCAGGGAGATTACTTTCACTGATGTTGTCCACAGGATGAGAGTAATAAAGCAAAAGGTATTTACAAAAATAGTAATGATAAGATTACATTGTTCCATCTTACATATTAGCAGCAGCTTGAATTGTGAATATCCTGTCTGTAGCAAATCTTGATTTCCAATTAAAATTTTTCTGAAAGGATATAGCAAAGCTAGTAGGTTAATATCATTTTATTAGGTCTGCACAAGTGTTTCATGACACTTGAAAGGATTGTTGTGGTTATAAGTGTCACTTGAATATCCCTAGCAGTAGAATGATTCTATTGTTACTTTTTGTGGTATTCCAATGTTTTTATGCAGGTATGCATAGATGTGATTGTTCAAAGACTTGGGGATGCTACAGCAGCTGCAATGTACAAGCTACTCTTCAGCACTCTCAGTGGCAAGGCATCAGCTGTTTCTCTATATGCCCTGCCTGTAAGTAAAACCCTCCTGACAGACTACTCTTAGCGTTCTGAAAGATCGTTTTAGATTTATAACAATTCAGAGATTGGGATAGTGGGATTCACACTACTGCAGACTTATATTAGTGAGTGAAAAGGCCTCAGAGAAATAAAGGTTGAATGTTCAACGTAACCATTTGGTTCTCTTTCAGGTAGGCTTGAGTGGATACTGACAGCATTTTATCCTAGGACAACGATACCAGGCAAACTAACAGCGGATCATCCCCTCTCAACCTGTTGGAAACATGTAGAAGTATGGAACTAATGCCAAAAACAAAAAGTTTTTGCATTCTTCAGAACCTTTAATGGTAAAAATGCATGGTTCTCCTTTTTGGTTTGATCAGTTTCCCTCAGAATGAAGATATGATCCCCTATGTGAATGTGGTAGTTCCTAGTTGATCGGGCCTAAACCTGTTCTATTTCAACAAGGCCGCTCATCTCCAAAATTCAAAGTGGCGCGAACTTGAAGAAGAGCCTTAAAAAAAAAATAAACTACACCCTGGAGACAATAACCTGAGTTATTATTCCTGGACTTCTGGAAAGTGTGGATACCAGTAATGCAATGGCATTAATTCAACTTCGGTGCCTTCATTAATGTAAGGAACCCATGTGTGCTAGCTTTTTCAATTTCTAACTCAGTAAGACTGAACCTTGTTGACCGTGTTATGTGCTAATAGTCAAGTGTGAACCCCTCCTACACAGGAAAATATGGTCTGTCCTTTGAGATTCTTATTTAAAAATACTACCCATCCAAGTCACTGATTGTAAAAAGTTGTTCTTTAGCTTCAGTAGTAGCAGCTCAAGGATGATGTCTCAAGTTCTGGCAGTTAAAGTTGCTTGTTCTAAAGCAGGGATACAAGTCTAGTGGTTGAGGATCGACCATTTGGTTTTCAGTAAGATAGTAGCATTCGGTAGGAATGGCAATCGGGCGGAGCAAGCCTCAACCCGAGTAAAAAATGGCCATTCCGTACTTGCTGGTTTAAAAAAGTGGAGTAAAGAACAGAGACAGAGGGATAGAACCTATCCCGACAATAAGTTGATGGACAGTGCTCAATAGCAAATAAAATTTAAAAAACTGTAAAGGGAGCTCAACAGGTGTTGATATTCAGCCATTGTTAGGGACAATGACTGTTTTTGAGACAAAAGGAGCTGGTATATAGATGGTACTCCCAGAAGGTGGCCAAAGTCCAGATTGTACATGTGAGAACCTGGGACTGGTGTTCTGTGGATATTCATAGGAGCATATAATCCCAGGTGTGGACTTTTACTGTCTGTCGGTTTTCGATTGCATATAAATATGTACGCCCTTGGCAATATGGGTCGGTAAAAATGTGGATAAATATCCATCCTACTTATATCTAGTAGGTCAAAAAATAAAACGAGGTTAAGAAGTGCAGGGATGATCGTGCATTACCAGTTACCCATATCAGTCTATTAAGCAACCTGCAATTGACTTAAAATCATGCATCTTGAAATAGCGGAGCTTAAACTCTCTGCAACTAAAGCCATTCCTTTGAAAAAGATGAATACAAGTAATCCTCATATTTAATGGGTTAGTTGGTTGGGGAGTGACAATGAGTAACTTCCCAAAAAAAAAAGATGATAAACGCTTAGATGCTATGCATGCATCTGATCTGCAACAAAAGTTTTCAAGTTGGTATTTCAACACTTGCCGCGCATTCTATTAATATCGGACAAGTTGTCATACCGGATTTACATCTGAAACGACATACAAAATTGTCTGTAGCAATATGTTAAGTATTTTAAAAATGCACTTGTCTGTTGGAACGCTTTCAAAGGTTTTTTTAAAACTATGCTCCACCCATACCCATTTTTATAAAAAAGTTGGTTTGAAACATAGCGCAATTTTGTTTAAAAATCATTTTTTATTCCACTCTACCTATTTGTCTGTTCAAAAAAGAAAAATCAAATTGTTTTTATGAGTCAGCTCTTGGGTCAAAGAAATTTAGGGTCGGAGTGTGGACTGGTTATCAGGGTTTTGTCGTAGATCACGTATTAGGGTTGAATTTTTGGAACATCAAATTATTTCCTAAAGAGAAATATTTTGCGTCTCCAAGCCAAAAATAAAAGATAATTTTCTGTTACTCACCAACAAAACATGAGAAAATAAGTTAGAAATTCACTTGTTTTCCAAAATACTTTTTTAGGAAAATAAACATTTTCCTTTCATACCAAACACACCCTAAATCAATATAATCTCAAGATGATAATTGTCTATCTTGGTATGGCAAATATTATGTTTACCAAATTGGAGCATAAAAAAGAAACTAGTAAGAACAATACTATCTCGATCTCAAACGTGTTAGGTTCAACTATATAAATACTACTAATTGTTTATTTAATTAATTTTCCAAACATTTCACATGTAAACCTTACATCGCTAAGGTAATATAATCAATGATATCAATCACAAGGAGGTAGCAAAGAGATGGTTGTTTTTGGCATACAATATTATTATCGTCACGTATAAGCAACAAAACTACTCTCAAAATAAGTGTCAGTTACATTTATTCATATTTTAAAACGATCATTGAATAGAATTTTTTTCTCTAACAAAGTAGTCACAAAATATGCTTTAACTAAACAAGATTTACAGTCTGACTATCTAATCCATAGCATCAAAACTGCCCATCTGATCAAACCAAAAGACTTTTTATATATATAAAAAAACATCGTCTATAAAGGACAAGTAAATTTAGTTACAGAGAAATCATCCAAGTTAATTTATTTTCGAGTACCGACTAAATAAGGGAAGTGAATCAAACACACAATCCTAAACAATTATCTAGAACATTACACAATTTCTTAATTACTTCTAAGCTAATCGCAAAGTTTTTTTTTTTTTTTGCGCAAAATCAAGAACCCCACTAATTTAAAAGAGAGAAAAATAAAAAATTAAAGACAAAATACAAGCTTTAAGTAAAAATATAAAAGAATCAACCAAAAGGAAGACTATCAATAGAGCTTGAAACACTATTACACAAGCATCTTTTTCTTCTTGTTTAATAGGGAGAAGCATTAAAATAAAATTTGTTCTACACAATGATAAGACAAATTTAATCATTCTCCATGTTAAAAAGAAGAGGAAAAAAAAGTGTGTTATTTTTTTTTGGTTGATCTGTACATGTATTCGTGATTCTTTCATGTTTGAAATTGAAGCTTGTGCCTTTATCTTAATTTTGTCTTCCTCTCTTTGAAAACTGGTGGGGCTTCTTGATTTATACTTAATTTGGTCTCTGAGGTGTAAGTGAAGAGGCTTGCCTATTTTATTTTTTTTAATAATATGTGCGTTGATTTAAGTGATAAAAAATTGTGTTATATTATATATATATATATATATAGATATATATATATATTCATCTAAAGGTTAGGATTGTGATTTAATTAATCCACTCTTGTTTAGGTGGAAATTGAAACACAGCTAACGATTTGTTTGTATATCTTCTCCTAAACTAATTTACTTGTATGTATTGTATATTTTTCTATGAACGAAAATTAAATTCGTAATTGTGATTTGCTATTCTATTTTGGTCGATATTAGAGAATATTCAGACTGCTAAATTCTCATGAATGTTAGTCCATGCATAGAACAGGATGTTACGACTACATTTATTACCAGATAAATATTACTCAAATGACAATTGTTTATATACGATGGGAGCGAAAACAAATGATTGAGTATATCTTGGACAAATAATTAATACTTAGTGTAACTTCACTCTCAAATTAGCACCATCAAACTCAACCACACTGATATCTTTGCAAAAGTAAAACCTAGAGTATGTCCACTCAAACAAAAAGAAGGGCATAACGGTTCAAAAATCAAATGTCTCCACAAAATTCCAGTAAACTATCAATTATGTATCAATTCCCAAAATAGTTAGGATAAAAAAAAATATGTGCTAGAGTTCAATACTATTTGGGGAATAGACTAGCTAGTGCTCTGCCCATATAAACTTGAACAATGCTCCCTTCTTAAAGTAGCTTTTAGAATTGAGCTAAGCCTATATATCATGTCTTTAATTACATGCTATCACATCCTAGTTTGGAATCCTCGTATGGGCTTTAGTTGAGCTTGAGTGTAAAGGGGGTGTTAGAGTCCATGTTCATTGGAGAATGAAATAAACTAACTTTTGAGATTAAGTTAAGTTTGAATGTCGTATCTTTAATAACGATACAAAAATTAAGTTAAATTTAAATGTCATATCTTTAATTACGATATGAAAGCTCCATAAAACCCTACCTACACTAAATCCAAGCATGTGGTTACTTTTTGATATCTACCGAAGCCTTAGTGACCAAGAAAACAGAAGGGTCACACGATTTAGGACCACCTCTAAGTATATATAGTAGTAGGGATGACAATGGGGCGGGGGGGGGGGGCGGGATGGGTTTAAGGCTATTGCGATGGGGTGGACTTAAGGTCATGTGGTATGTGTTGGGAATAAATCCGTAACCGACAATAATATTTGCAGTAATTAAAGGCACAACAAATGCGGAACCACAAACAATCGGGTTAATCAACGAGAATAAAAGAGAAAAATGAACCAAGATTTTAGTGGAAACCCTCTAAATAAGGGAAAAACCACGACCCGACGAGGAGCAACGAATATCACTATAGAGGATTTTACACTTGTGTGGTCGGAGTAAAACTCCAAAGGGCCACTAAAATCAAAAGAAATAACACTCTTTGATTTTTCCACATCACTACAATATCGCTCACAATGTTATTTTTACTTCACAAGATTATTTCTTCTGTGATGCCTTCACTCTTCTTTCTCTCCTTTTGTAATTCTTTTTGGTGTGCTGAGAATGAAGAATGTCCTCCCTTTTATAGAAAACAAATACACTACCCTCCAATGTGCTATAGAAGAAAAACAATTTCTTCTTCTTCATAGCTTACCCCACTCTACCAATACTTTGAAATTGGCACCAAAACAAGGTTTTTTCTTTATAGATTACCAACTCTACAAAACTTTGAAAATTGGCACAAGTTTTCAAAAGTTTGGTCATGGGGACTGGACCTCACAATCTCCCCCTCCCAGGGACCCATTTACCGGAGGAGGTAGCTCTAGGTTTCTAGCTTGGGTCCATGCCGACAAGTTCTTTGCATAGCTCAAACTTGTCTCTTGATCCCACCTTGGTCAGCATATCTGAAGGGTTTCACTAGTCGGGATTTTCATGGGACCTGCATAGATCCGTCCTCTAATCTTTTCACGATCCAGTGATATCTACGTCAATATGCTTCGTCCATTGCTGGTAAATGGTGTTCGTGCTCAAGTCGATTGCACTCTGACTGTCACAATAGACGACCTACTCCTTCTAATGCAATCCAAGTTCTTGAAGAAATCATTTTCAGCCATTACCATTCTTGCCAGGCTTCCGGAGCTGCAATATATCTGCCTCAGTTGTATAGAGTGCGAAACACTTCTGACAACTTTGACTGCCATGATATAGCTCCCCCGAAAAATGTAAACAAAATATCCTGTAGTGGAATTTTCGATTATCGAGCGTCAGGGCACCTGCCTATCAGCATAGTATAGCCTTCAAGATTTGGATCAGAACCTTTAAAAACACAGCATCTCTGTGGGACCTCTTAATACCTAAGTATCCACTTAAATGATTCCCAGTGTTTTTCCAGCATTGTCAAGGAAATTGAAACAACACCAACTCCATGAGCAATATCAGGTCTTGTACACACCATCGATACATTCAAAAACTCCCCCTGCTTGAAGAATAAGGAACTTAGCCATTCCCCTCTTTCTCCTCTTTTGTTTTGTAGGACACATCTGTTCGCTCAACTTCAGATGCCGCAAGAGGCGTTTTGCTAACAGGTTTAGCACTCTTCATGTTGAAGCGTTCTTTACACGTTCAATGTACTTTCTTGAGGATAGCCACAACTTCTTGGTTCGTTCTCTCGAACAATCGTCATCCCTAGAATTTTGGTTGTGGCTGAGGCCCAAGTCTTTCATGTCAAAGACTTGGACAAATCTTTCTTCAAACTTTGTAATCAGTTCTTTGTCTTGTCCTACAATTAACATGTCATCCACATATAACTAACAAATAATAAAATTTTGTCAGAAAATCTTTTGAAGTATACACATTGGATAGAATAGGTCTTTGTTGTACGTTTGACTTTTCATGAAAGAGTCAAACTTTTGTACCATTGTCTTGGGCGTGTTTCAACCCATAAAGACTTTCTTATTTCAATTGGCCACCATGGGTTCTCCAGATACTCAAATCCCTCTGGTTGTCCGATAAATCTCTTTCTTCAAATCTCGTGAAGAAAAGAAATGCAGTTTTTACGTCCAATTGCTTCACTTCAAGATTAGACTAGCTGCTATGCTCAAAATAGTTCGAATAGAAGTCATTTTGGACAACAGGTGAAAAATTTCATCAAAATCAAACCTTTATTTGTTCGAAGACTTTACAAACCAACAGCTTTGTAACCTTCACAAAAAACTTGCCATTTCCATCTTTCGTGAGTTAAAGCCCACTTGCAATTTAAGTGGTCTTTTTCCTTTTGGAAAGTTCAACTCGCTGGTATGTGCATTTTTCTGTTAGAGATCCCATTTTTAGTTAATGGCTTCTCACATGGCTCTTTTCTGGATGAGACAAACACTCCTTAAGACTTTCTGGATCACCTTCATCATGATAAGGACATTACTCTGAAGGAAAGGGTATTTGGTTTTTGTTCTACCTTTTGTCTTTCTGTCTCCTCAGAGGTTGAGATTCGTCTTCTAGGGTACCCATTTGCGCGGTATTTTCACCAAGGTGCTCCCCACTGCTCAACATCTCATTGCAGGTTGCTCTTCATTGCTCAGCCGAACTTTATAAATCACTACTTCTGCACTTATGGGAGGTTAGAAGAAAAAGGGAATGGTAACAAGATTAGGAACTATACCATTTTTTCTTGGCCTTTAGATAGATTCATCATCAGTTCAAACTTCACTTTTCTCGAAAGATTACATCTCTACTTCTGAGACCTTCTTTTTACAAAGATCCATAGTCGTACCCGAAATCTTATATCCATATCCGATGAATATGCACGGAAGGAACTGATTTATCATCGAGCTTGGTTCTTTGATCCTTCGGTACATGTTGTGCAAAACTTTGCACCGACACCTTTATGTTTGCGAGTAGACATTCTCTTGTTGGTCCAAATCTCTCCGGAAATGTCCAACCCAACGGAACTGATTGACTACGATTGATAAGATAACAGCTGTCCGAATGCTTCACCCAGAATGTCTTGGGTTAATTTAGGCCATTCTGAATTATGCTTCTCACCTTCTCACAACATGGTGCGATTCATTTCTCTCAGCACACCATTGCTGTTGTGGGGTTCAGGAAACTGTCTTTTCATGTCTGATTCCATGGTTTGAACAATATCTCAAATTCTCTGAAAGTGTACTCACACCCCCATTGTCGGTTCGGAGACGTTTTAGCTTTCGCCCGGTCTCTCTTTCTATTTAGAGCATGAAACTTTTGAAAATACTGATTGAAAACCACCTGATCTTTGGTTCTAAGATATAAACCACAATTTTCGAGAAGAAGAAGCGTCATCATAAAGGTAACAAAAGTATTTATTACCTCCTATCGATTCGATTCTCCATTGGAACCCACAAACATCAGAATATACCAAATCAAGATATTCGACTTTCTTTCAGATGAATTCTTAAATGGGAATCTATGTTGTTTACCAAATAAGCACGTAGTGACAGGGTTTTATCGTTTTGTACTTTGGCCAAAGAGATGAGTGACTTTTTGAGAAAGAATTGTGCAAATCCTTCTCGCTCATATGACCCATTCTTTTTATGCCAATAAATCTGCAGAATTTTATTCGTGAGCCGCCGCATTTAATTCACTGGCCATATTTGCATTTGTCCTGTATAAACGTGCCACGAGCAACTCCTTTTGCAAATCACCAATGCCCCTTTGGTGAGGACGTCTCCCATTTTTTATTTGCAAAGGTAGTGCTCCTATCCCATTCTTGGTCCAAAAGCCAAAATTCTCGCGAGCAAGTTCGATCCGCAAATCAGGTACGTGGTGCCACATCTCTCAACACTAATGTGCATCCAACATTTGTTTGTAAGACAAAATGTCTCCGATCCCCGCAATCTTGCGTAACTTGTGTTAACCATTTTCAAATGGCCAGAATCAAGGCCGACATATCTGCAAAAAAAGATCTTTACCGGTTGTGGCATGATAAGATGTTGCTGTGTCGACCACCCATTCCGAATCTATTACCTGCCAAGTGCATGCATTCTTCTTCTCTCAGTTATGAGGGAGAAAACAACATAGTCATTTATTTTGCACCATGGCAGCTATGTTGGACATCATTTCTTTGGCGCTGGCTTTCCCTTTGCCCCTTTTTAGATTTGGACAATCTCTTTTGAGTGCATGGTTGATCGAAATTGTAGCAATTTCTGGCCTTGATTTTGACGGACCTTGGACTTTCCACGAGCTCCGGAATTTTCTACCATAGTTACTTGAGCTCCTTTGGTAACTTCTGCCTCTACTTTTCTGTGATAGAGCTTGTCCGTGATTTTTCAGGCCTTTTTTCTCATCTTCTCAGTAAACAAAAGGGCGTGATTGTGACATCCTTCAAAACTCAATAGAGTCCTTACCATTGTAAATGGTTGTTGATAATAAAAGTACGTAGGAAGATGGCAACGAGTAAAGGAGCACTATGGCTTTATCTTCATCCTCGATCTTTACTATGAGGTTTGCTAGATGCGTGATTAGTCAATTAAGTAAATTTAAATGAGGACAAAAAAATTTTGTCCTTCCCCATATGTAGCGCATATAACTGCTTCTTAGGTACAACTATTTTCAGCGTTGTAGGACATGTATGATTTTCAACGTTGGCCAAATGCCACATGCACTTCTCTCACGGATGATGTATTACCTACATCATCTGGTTAAGTGCAATATGATTGCACGAGCAGACTTTTCATCCATTTTATTCCAATCCTAGTTTCATGGATTCGGCTTTTGGATTTGCCGCCCTAGTGCCTTGTGCAAAAACCCGTTGGATGAGTAAGTCCTTTCACCTTCTCTGCCACAGTGAGAGAAACCGCTATCACCATGGAAATTTTGCTACCTCGACTTTACTCCAGACATTTTTTTTTAAGATAAAGTACAGTAAATAAGCTGCCAAAAAATATTTCTTTGTAAATGAGAAGACCTGTGCTCTGATACCAATTGTTGGAATAAATCAGTAACAGAAATAATATTTGTGCAGTAATAAAGGAAAAATGCGGAAAAAAACAATCGGTTAATCAACGAGGAATAAAAGAGAAAATAATGACACAAGAGATTTTACGTGGAACCCTCCTAAATAAGGGAAAAAACCAGACCCGGAAGAGGAGCAAAGAATATTCACTATAGTAAGGATTTACACTGTGTGTCTGAGTAAAACTCCAAAGACCACTACACATTCAAAAGAAATAACACTCTTTTTGATTTTTCCACCTCACTATAATATCGCTCACCATCTTTATTTTTTTCCTCACAGATTATTTCTTCTGTGATGCCTCACTCTTCTTTCTTCATTTGTAATTCTTGTTGGTTGTGCTTAGAATGGAGAATTGTCCTCCCTTTATAGAGAACAAATACACTACCCTCCAACTGTGCTATAGAAGAAAAAAAGTTTTTTTTCTTCTTCATAGCTTACCAACTCTACCAAACTTTGAAATTGGCACAAACAAGTTTTTTCTTCTTTATAGATTACCAACTCTACCAAATTTGAAATTGAGCACAAAGTTATTCAAAGTTTGGTAAAGGGGGATGGACATCACCAGTATGGGTGGAGTGGATTTTAAAAAAAAAAATTATGTGGGGCGGGGCTGGTTGCACGGTATAATGTGATGTCTGTGGGTTCAAATGATTTGACTTTACACTTAATAGAGAGTGAGAGAAACTATTTATTAAGATAATTTCATAGATTAAAACTATTGAAATATTCAAGATACTATATGAAATGTGGTTCAATAAAAAATTACAATTTCTTGCATGTTCAACAAGACTAAAAAATAAAAATTTTAAAGTCACTATTATATTAAACTAATACAACCGATGAAAAATGAATTTGTTTTTATGAATTTTATTTTTAGTATCAAACATAACTAGAAAAAGAAAATATTAAAAAAATTATGGGGGGCGGGTCTATACGGGCCGGATTGAAAATGAAAAGTCTTGCTATGTGGGGCGATTAAAAATTTATGGGTTAAGCTCAACCCACACCGCTCTTCCCTACACCGCCCCCATTGCCATCCCTAACCTTAAATTTTGAAAATTATTTTTGAGAAATATCAAAAAGCAGCCTGAAATATATCAATGCTCAACTATACAACTTATATTTTACGGGGGTTCTATTACCCCTTAAACTTTTTAAGTGAGATTATTTGCTTCCTAAATGCTGAGGTGACAAAGAAAGTATAGTTCATTCTCTATGAGATAGTGATAAGTAAAACTAATAATCAAAACTTTAATTTTTAGATTATTTTTCAGTTTGTATTGGTTCTTTTTTAATTTTTATTTTAAAAAAAAATAATAATTAAGTTTTCCTTTCAGTTTCACTTTATTTTTTCTTTTTACCTTTTTTTTCTCCTCCACCATAGCAGGCAGAAACTCAGTTCCACTAGACCACCACCAAGTCCTTCGTCAACCTCCCACCATTAAATGAATTGTCATCCTCGAATTATAATTTTTTCACAATAGATTCATTTGAAAATTTGACAGTTTAAAATCAAAAGTCAAGAGGATCAAATTTAGTATTGTCATTAATGGAGAAATTAAGGAACCCTTCAGTTAAATTTATAAGTTCCCTTAGTTATTCTGACCCAACTACCGCGTTCATCTTTGTGGAAAGTTGCTAAGTTTCCAATATTTTCAACCAAAATTTAAAACCCACTTTGAAAAATCAAATTTGAAGTCTCTAAATATTGAAAATCATTACTCTTTTGTGTTCATAACTAAGCTTCACTGCACCCACTCATTGAAATTATCTACCAACAACATCAAATGATAAATTTTTTTACCATCACTAGACCTTTTAATTTTTTTATTATTTTTGAAAAAAAAATAATGATGAATTTTCAATTGATGTAAGAAGTTTATTGAAAAAAAAAAGTTATTCAGAAAGTTCTAAATGTGAGCTTTGCTTTACTAGTGTGAAGAATTCATTTCATTTCAAGGGAAGAAAAAAGAGCAAGAAAGGAAGGGAAGAGAAAAGAGAAGAAGGGGAAAATTTAAAAGGAAAAGTAAAATAAAAAAAATAATAATTTTTTAAATTTTTTAAAAGGTTAAAATACGTGGCAAGACGTGCCCACTTAATTTTTTTTAAAATAAAAATCTGGGCTTGATATTTTAGGGAGGGTGTATATTATACTTTTAAAATGTTTAGGGATAATAAGACTTCCGTAAAATATAAGTGTATAGTTGATAATTGAATAATAGATTGGAGAGACTTTTGACTATTTTCTCAAAGAATTCTAGGGGAGTTTGGAATAATAGACCTTTTTGGATTAACCTTTTAACTTAATTTTGTTATTTTAATCAAAGATGAATGTGCAAAAATAATTTTATATATACTACATGCGTCCACTTTTAATTATAATGTTTTTTTATGGTCAAATTATAAAAAATTTGACTAATTTTTTTTTACAATATATTTTTTTTATCATATTGACATGTAAAAAACTAAATTGTATAGTACTTTTCGTATAATTTCTGAATATCTAAATTTTTTATTTAAATATCAAACTAATGTAATTTAATTTAACTTTAAAAATCAGTCAAATTAACTTTACAAAACTCATTTCATGACAATTAAAAGTTGACAGAAAAGAGTGCTTAATAATGAAAAGAAAATAAATTGCATTGACCAAATGTTATAAATCTAGATTTTTTTTAATAATAAAAACTAATCTATGATTCTAGGAGAAGACGAGAAAAATTATAAAAAAAAGCTAGTAAGAAATCTAATTAGAGTGACCGAATTAAATCGATTTTGACTATAAAATAATAAGAATAAATTTCCTAGCTAGAAATATATACATTGACTTAATAATGGAATGAAAAATAATTGCATGACCATGTTTCTTTACATTAGATTATAGCTTTTATAAAAAATACGGAAAAATTAGAAAATATAGATTGGATACATTTAGGTGGACTAGATCTTGTAAGATAAAATATAAAAACACTTAATAATGGACAGAAACAAATAGCATGACTAGAATTTCTTTTTTTTTTTTTTAGTTCAGAGGATACGTTGCATAAATAGAAACTTTCAAAGCAAGTCATGTAAACTAAATACCATTTTCAACACTTCTCCAATTAATTATAACTCCATTCAAGCAGCGTCCATTCCATCGGTAATCATCGAATGGAGTTATAATTTTTTGAATGACTCTTTACTGTAAAATTTGGTGTTATAGTATGAAATCTAAATCGATCTTGAGTAGATGTTTAGCATAGAAACCACACTACACCAAATAAAAACGTACTACTAGATGAAGAAACATTTTTAAATTTAATATTCGCGTCGATAAAGAGTTGCAAATGACGACATGCATACTCTTTGATCGGCACCGGAGTTAGACTAAATATTTTTCTCTATATATGTTAGGTACCATTATTAAGTGTGCTTATCTCTATGCTAACATTGTGGATTCATATAATGTAGTATAGTTTTTAGTTTGTAACAAAACAAATTCATAGTAAGATTGTCGTCAATTAGTCGCTTCAGTAACGTGAGGGCATCAAACAACTTGTCGACTTTATAGTCATCAGATGGAATTATTAGTTGTTGAAAGAATTTACTTGGGTATTTAGTTACCTAACTATTTACCTAGAGGGCCAATTTTTAGTAAATCTAGTCAATGCAATCTTTTTTAATTGTAATTTCTAAATAATATATAAGAATAAATTAAACGTATATACATACATATATGTATGTATATACGTTTAATTTATTCTTATATTATTTAGAAAATACAATTAATCTGGTCATTTTGAGTTGGATATCTTTCTAAATTTATATATTTTATAATTTTTCTTCTCTTCTCCTAAAATTGTGGATATTTTATTAAATAAATGAATCCAAATTAAAGAAAAATGGTCAATGCAATTTATTTTCTTTCCATTATTAAGTTTCATTCTTACTTTTCAGAAAAAAGACTTTCATCGACTCTCTATTGAATGTTTGTTTCGACTATATTTTGTT
Source organism: Solanum habrochaites (assembly GCA_027704765.1). Lineage (NCBI taxonomy): Eukaryota > Viridiplantae > Streptophyta > Magnoliopsida > Solanales > Solanaceae > Solanum > Solanum habrochaites. The sequence continues at coordinate 4,401 of JAKWJA010001474.1, read as the reverse complement.
TCCTTTGAAGGAGGTGGTTTATTTATGATAATCTATGTATTTTATCTGGTATTTATATCTGGAAAACGGTTTGACAGATCTATTATGATGTGTATTTTGATTTCGCTTGTCTTTAGTAGATTATGGAAGAAGAAGTTTTTGATAATCACTATATTTTCATGCAACGTATTCATTTTTATTACTTATTTGTACCATTGTTTTCACCCTTGCATTTAGGTATATTTGCCTTTAGTGTACGAATAGTAATTAAGAGAATGAATACAACCTAATCGTAATTAAGTGACAGCTACAAGCTTAATCGTAATACGAGTTAAAAATTTGTATGCATTAATAAAGCATGTAAAATGAATGAATACAAAGTTAACCGGTGGTAATGATTGATAAAGGGAGGAAATGAGAATTGTGAATGTAGAAAAGTGAGAAAACAATTCCCCTAGAAGTTTGGTTGGTAATCATTGTATATATATAATCAGGATGTATTATTCTTTAATTACCAATCTAAAGCGCCTATACATATGTATACTATTGTTTGACATTTCAAACACTTGCTACAAATGATACATGTAATAACTATAACCACAAATTATTAATAAAGCCCCAAACTGTAGTCATTTTTGAAAATTCATATACAGAAAATTTACTTTGTTATCATGAAACCCACAAGTTGTTTATCAAATCCCCAATACCTATATATATATATATATGTGTGGGGGGGTGGGGGGGGGATGGATAGTACCTCTTAGAATCTTGATGTCCCTCTTTTCTCTCTTTTTCTGTTTTTTTTTTCGCAACCGTAATGTATATTTCAAACATTTTTTTAATAGAAATCGCATAAATTTGTGGGCTAATTACATCCTATCCTATAAGTTTTTTTAATTATAAAAAATTTGGAAATTTTGATTTACTTTGAATACCTTCTTGATGAACACCCCGTAAATAATAAATTTCTTAATGGAGGGATGCATACAAGAGGGGGGGGACAGAGATATATTCGAGAAAGAAGGGATTTGCTATTCAGAGGGTGATAAATAGTATCCAAAGAGGGGATGATGATGTATCTGAGCGGGGATCTACTGCATATTGAAAAGGGAAATGAGATGTTGGAGAGAGAAATTTCATAATTTTCTTAAATAATACGCAATTTATATATTATGATATCTTATGTTGTGTTTATGTATTTTTCATTAAAAAGAAGAACTTTGGTTAAACTTTTATAACATGAGAAGTAAGCCTAATGATGTATGAATATGTGTGATAATCATGTTATCTAAAGTTTAGTTTAGTAGGCGTTTGGTCATGCGATATCATATCACGATATGGTATCGTAGGAGGGAATCAACGTTTGAACATGCGATTTTACGCTGATTCCATCTCATGATTTCTTATCATGAGATACGATTCCATCTCATGATTTCATATCATGAGATGCGATTCTATATTTTCCAAAAATCATTGATATGACAAAGTATATGGTAGGTAATTTCATATTCATGATTTGAGCAATTTTCATACAAAAATTGAACCACGCGTTGATTATTTTGTTAATTAAAACAACCCTTACATTGTATCTACGAACCATTTAATTTTCATAGATGAAATTAAAAGGGTATTAAGTCACATCAGGACATTTAAAATTTATTCTTCTCGCCGAACTAAAAATTTATTATTCTCACCAACCTTATCGACACTTTAACTAACACAAATCGATTGTTAAAGTGATGAATGAAATATTTATGGTCTATGAGCATGAAAATATAGGTATAGATGGTACAAGCAAATGACCAAGTAAGTACAATTGTTGGTTCGTATTCTCGTGTTCATATGATCATAAAATGCATAAGTTCAACAAGGAAGGAAATTATCTGTATTATGTGAAGGATGAGGTTATTAATGAATAGTACACTACAATTACTGTCCAGTTTTGTTTTTATTAAATTAAAGGTAAGTAAAACATTTATTTAAGTGAATTTATTTATGCGATGTTATAAATGATTATTTATTTGATGAAGGTGAATAAATAATAATTGGGGTTTTTTAATAGTTTTAAAGCTTATAATGATTTTAATTTATGAAAAAATACAAAAACACAACAATTAAAAAAAAATTAATTTATCTCAATAATTTTTTATACGACCTATAATATCGCCTAGTCAAACGGTGTTATTAAATCTTCACCCCCACTCTAGGCTTTGGGGTAGGTGATTTTAAGAGGTTTCTCCATTCTACTATTTTAATAATTTCCTCCCTAAACCTAATGTGTGGAAGCTGATAATGTGGTTTCTGTTTTTAAAACTGTTTTAAATTATACGTGGGGGGTTTTTCACTTACATATCTCTTAAAGAAAATATTAATTAGATTTGGACTTGTTATCCCTATTTAGTATAACATACAATCTCTTGTTAGTATTTACTTTATATATGTGTCATATTAATTTTTTAAAATAAATTATAAAAATAATGTGAAAGATATTAAATTAAAGATATATTAGTTCAATAATATTGTGATTTAAATAGTTTAAATTAATTATTTAAATCAATAAATATGAAGTAATTAAATTAATTCATTGGGAACTAGTCCATCGATTTTCGGGTTATGATATATGAGTCAAATTTGCTAAGCCCCACATCAGCTCATGCAAGACCAATTTGGAGTCACGTATCAAATGATGGGACATGCCAAGTAAAACAAAGACAGCAATAGGATCATGTCATTGTTTGTACCCAAACTGACAAGCCTACTTCAAAAAAATTAATATGTCATGTTCTTAAATCTGATTGATCGAGGAAAGGAATTTATTCTTATCATTCATCTCTAGAACAACTAGAAGTACGAGTCCTAATAATTCAAAAAAAAAAAAGAGACTAGAATTCTTAACAAGAAGTAGAGGACAACTCGTGGATCAAAAGTCATAGATATTTTACAAGATAAGCGCAAGTTATCAGATTCCAGAGTCAAGAGCGATCAAGCAAGACACCAGACTCAAAAGAAGCTCAAAAACCCTTGAATTCAAGTAAAACAAGATCAAGATAATGTTCAAGTTCATTGAAGAACCACGAACAAGCTCCAAAGTTCTTGAACACAAGATCAAGTTCAAAAACAAATTTGAGATCAATCTCAAGAGTCCTTGAATTTATATCTGAAAAGATGAATCAAATGAATCATAGAAATCGCAACACTCATAATCTGAAGTGAATAAATATAATTATTCCATTATTTTAAAACAGTTATTTTTAAAAAATATTTGTGGCGTATATTACTTCAAATATTAATTCATGCTAATAAACAATGACTAAGATCTATATACCATGTTAAGCCATCTGTTGTGATTTTACAAATACAACGACTAATGAGATATCTTAAGGTCAATCGCCAAAGGTAGGAAAAGATAGTAGTAAAGCAGAAGAAACTTTTGCATCTCGTTTGAGTTCATTTTTATTTAAGGGAGAAGTGATTATCATTTGTGTTAGTAACAATAAAAAAATTATAATGTTAATATATATAATTACTTGATAGGTTAATGATAAACCTATAAAGATGAAAAGAGAGAAAATATTTGTATCCACACATATATATCTACCAAATTCACTTATAAGTTGAGTCCTGATATTGATGTTATTTTTGTTGTGTATTTAATATTGATGTAAATATACGTGTAATACTTGTACCGAGGGTAGTAGCTGAGTCAGAATTTGCAATAAGGGCGTTCAAATTTGTAGAAATAGACACACAGATTAGTCGAAGGGCGGTCGAATCTACTATATATACATAAAATATTATTTAACCATGTAGAAACAGTTAATTTTCGGTTATGGGTGTCAAGACCCCCCAAAAACGAGAGCGAGTGGCACCCCACATTTACTCTCGATATGAGCAACCAACCAAATCTGAATCCCAAACATTTCAACCATAATAAACAGATAATAATGCGGAAGAAGACTTAAACTTCCATAACGAAATCAATTAAAAACTTCTTAAATGTAGCAATTACCTATCCCCAAAACCTGGAAGTCATAACCACAAAAACATTCTATCCTCAACAAATTACTAAATTAAGGTTATCTAGGAGCTAAAATAACGAAACGCTAGTCTGCCGGACACTTTACAGGCATCAGACATGAAGAAGAGATCCGTCAAGCTAGAAGCAAGAACTCACCCTAGATCTGACGTGATTGAAGAATGGCTAGAGTTGCGGGGTTGAGTTGAGACGATGCAAGTTTGACTGGCACTCCACAAATTAACAAGAAAAGAAACATACAAGTAGGGGTCAGTACAAAACACAATTACGGAGGTAGGTATCAAATCGGCCAACAACTCAAAATACAAAACAAGAGATTGCAGAGTAAGAAAAGTAAAAGCAACTAAGAGGCGGAAGAGGGGACACCAAGAGGGACCCAGAACCCG
>JAKWJA010001472.1:0-52228 GCA_027704765.1 Solanum habrochaites | reverse complement strand
GCCGCCACCTCCCCCAGAGATGATTAATCAGGTGCGGCGATCGCGGAGCCGGTGATCTGATCAAGGGCCAGACACCCGTCCAGTGTGGCGGCAAGCCTGCACCTCGGTTTCGAAGTACGAAGGCGCTGCTAGAGGCTCCCCGCATGGATGCCTCCTTGGAATTAGGCACGTTCCTCGGTGACTACAGGCTAGAAGGACAACGATCAGCATGACCATTTTCAGTAAGTTCTTGAAATTGAAACCTCCATCTTCAGGGGTGCTGAATCGGAGCCACGCCTATGATTAGCTTGTTTGATTGTCATAGTACTACATAAATGGGCATAGTGTAACGTATTTGGCGGTGCAGTTGTAACCATCAGTTTTCACACGGAACGCCAAAATGTGGTGGGGGGTCACATGTCGAGTGTCCACCCGCATAGGCATCACCCTATGACTTGGGCGTCATTCTCTAATTATTTTATGGAGAATACAATCCCCGGACCTGAGGGATGGGAACGATGAGTTTTGAGCCCTAGATCAAGGTAGTTGTCGTTTACTACTGCATATGAGGCTAAGTTTTGTTGCACATTATCCAAGTTGCCACCCACTATGTTTCATCCACAAGGCTGGTTAGCCGTGTGTGAAGGGGTTGAGGTCAATTTTGCGAATTTCAGCCTTACAGGTAAGCGGCCTTAACTACAAAATCCGTTCAGAAGTGGTAACTTCCGTGCTATAAAAAAAGAGGTGGAAGGAGTGCACCAAGGACGGCACCATGGCCATCTACCATCACAAAGATTTTGAAAGGGAAGGGGAGTTAAGGTTGCGTAACGCTAGAGGACAGGTCGGAGGTTACGTCAGTCGCGACAAATTCAGTCTTCACTACTGACTGTAGTTGGGGTCCACCTCAACCGGTCAACTTTCTCTGAGGTTTGGGGTTATTCCCAAACCTCGTCATTTCTCCATAGACCTAGCTATGACCCCAGCGAATTTATGGATGTTGGGAAATGGGCGATGAGGAGTATTTTTCCACAGACAGAGGTATAGCCCCCCCAATAGCTAGAGTAGAGGTGGTTCATGGTATAGGCGTTATTCTGGAGGACGTGGTGGCCGAGGTATTTGTGGTCACCAAAACGGCTGGGGGTTACGGACAAACTGAGCACTACAACACCAATGGTGGGGCAACGGCAACAGGTGTATATGGCCCATTGTTACCTTTCCCTGGGGTCTAAAAGGAGCTCAGATGCTGTTACATGTCATCTTTTTGTTTTTGATTGCATGCTTATGTCTTATTTGCTCCTGGCTCACATTTTCAATACAGTATCGTCCTCATTTGCTACTCGGTCTTAAATTTAACATTGTGAATGTGCTTGACATGCCTATTCTTTTCTCTCTTCTACTTTCTCCGGCGGGTGAGTCTGTGATAAGTTGAAAAGGTATTAGGTTCTTGTCTGGTGAATTTTGTGGGGAGCAATACTCATGTAGACTTGGTCATCTTAGAATGGTGATTTCGATGTAATTCTGGGTATGACTGGCTTTCTCCGATTTTGCATCTTAGATTGTATGCTAAAACTGTAACTGGCCCAAGCCTGGGACGGATCGGGTAGTATGGAGGTAACTACCTTCCACTCCAGTTCATAGCATCTCCTTTCTTCGTGCAAGAAAATGGTTAGTAAATGTGTTTTAAGCGTTCTTTGGCACAGGTATAACGGGGGGGCGGCGGTCAGTGTGCATTTATCACTTTACCACTTGAAAGAGCACCTGTCACCATTTTCTTTCTTTGCGGTTCGGTCGTTCGTGAATTTTGGATGTGTTTTTTCCTCCTGCAGACATTCCTGGTCCTGCCCACGGACATGGATATTGACTTTTGCATGATTGGAGCCGGGTACTCGTCCGCATTTCCATACCCCCTTATAAATGCTCCAGCAAAGTTTAAGGAGTTAAAGCCCCCTTCAAGAATTGTTCGGGAAAGCTTTTATTGCTAAGTGCATCCCCTTTGGGTCGCTTGTTTTTTTTGTGAAGAATAAAGTATGGCTCTCGAGTGGGGGGGGGGGGGGGGGGGGGTGGGCCATAATTACCGTCAAACTAAATAAAGTAACTGTTAAGAATAGTATCCCTTCGCTCGCATTGATGTATTTTGTTCGATCAGTTTACAAGTGCTTGGTGTCTTCTCTAAGATTGACGTAGTCTGGTTAATTCATCAATTAAATACGGGCAGCCTAGGGCCAAACTTCTTTTCGAACCAGTATGGGCATTATGAATTCTTGGTAATGTCCTTTCTGACTAACGAATGCCCCCTGCTTTCTTCATGATCTTATGACGGGATTTTAAAGCCATATCTGGATCTCTTTGTGATCGTATTTATTGATGAGTATTGATATAACCTTCCAAGGATAAGACGGAACCTGAGGGCATGTGATAATTGTGTTGGAAATGTTTGAGGGAGTAAAAACATTATGCCAAAGCTCTAATGTGAGTTTTGCTAGATTCAGTGTCGTTCTTTCTTGGGGCACGTGGTTTTCAAGGATGGTGATGGTGGATCCTTCTCAGATTGAAAACATGATAAATTGGGTCATACCTACTACTGTGGTCCAGAAATTAAGGAGCTTATTGGGTTTAGCCATCTACTACGTCGATTTGTCAAGGGATTTTCTTCTATCGCTTCCCAATTGACGAACTTGACTAAGAAGTGTTCCATGTGTATTGTCCCGGATGAATGTGAGGAAAGATTTCAAAACTCAAGAACCTTGCTGACTACCCGCACCTATCCTTACCTGCCAGTAGAGTGTAAGAACTTCGTTGTGTATTGTGTGATGCACTATTCTGGTTGGGTGCAGTGGCTAATCAGAGAGACCGTAATTGCTTATGCTTCGGGCAATAAAGGTGCATGACGTAATTATCCTGACCCAAAAATATTTGTGAGTTTGGGCTGCGGTAGTTTCGCATTACACAATGGATGACATACTATCTTATGGGTTGTGTGAAAGTCTATAGCGGATCACGTAGCCTCCAATATTCGTTAACTTAGCAGAATTTGAATTTGAGACAGAAGGATGTATGTACTACTGAAGGCTACATATTACCATCTCTTGTATCACCCAGGAAAAGCTAATGTTTTGGTAGACCGCCTTAAGTAGAAAAGCAGGGACATTGTAGTTAGCTCACTTGCAAGCCTCTAAACGCCCATTTGGCTATAACGTTCAGTTCAGACTCTGGATATACCTATGAGGTTGGAAGTAAATGAGAAGGTGGATTTTGGCCATATGGAGGCAAATCTTCTTTTCTTGACAAATTAAGGGAAAGCAGTTTTACTGATGAGCAACTGATCGGATCCGAGATAAGGTGTTGGAGGAGAGGCTAAAGAAGAAATAATGATGAGGAGTTTTTTGAGCATTAAGAAAGGGTATGTGTGGCCCGTGTTGTAGATTTGAATCCCCTATTCTTCAGAGCTCATAGTTCCCCGGAGATCCTATACATCCTAGTGCAACCATGTACCGTGAACCTACAGCAACACTTTTGTTGTGAGTATAATTAAGCGCGACTTATTGATATGGTTGCCCAAATGTCCAAATGTCATCAAGTAAGTATGCACCATAGGCCTGGAGGAACACTTCAGAGATGTCTCATCCTGCATGGAATGTAAGATTGCAATGGGACTCTATTCATTGTTTGTCTTCCAAAGACATTTGGACAAAGTTTGATTCTATTTGGGTAATTGTGGAAAAGATTAACTAAGTCTCTCATTTCCTTCCGGTTAAGGTGACTACATGCAAGAAGTAGCCAGATCGAACATCCAAAATTGTTCGTTGCATGGGTGGGTTCCACTTTCCATCATATCAGATAGAGGTACGCAGTTACTTCTATGTTTTGGAGAACATTGCAATGCGGAATTGGGTACTAGTTGGACCTATACTGCATTGAACCCTCAGACCGATGGCAGTCTGAGCGAAACAATCAGGTGTTGGAAGATAGCTTCGTGCATGTGGTGATCGAATTTGGTGGTCTTGGGATAACTTCTTACCCCTAGCAGAGTTTTCAATACAATAATAGCTATCTCAAGTATTGAGATTGCTCCTTTCGAGCATTTGTATGGGAGGAGATGTAGGTCCTCCAATTGGTTGGGTTGAATGCATTCGAGGTTAGACCTGGGGTCTGACTTTTGAGGGATTCATTAGAGAAGGTGACGTCTATTCACGAAAAGCTTTTACTGCTCAAAGTAGGCAAAAGGAGTATGCAATATCGAAAGGTTATGGACTTGGAGTTTCCTGGAGGGTGAGCAAGTCTTGTGAAAGTTTTCGCCCATGAAGAGGGGTGATGGCGGTTTGGTACAAGAGGTAAGTTAATGATGGCCCAAGGTATATTGGCCATTTTAGGTCGTAAAAGCGAGTAGGGGAGGTGGCTTATGAATTATCCCCTTGCCTCCAGGGCTGTCGGGATGCATTCATTATTTTCATCTGTCCTATGTTGAAAAGATACATGGGGATGGAAACTACAAATCCTTCGTTGGGATTCCGTTCTGCTCGATGAAAATTTGACTTATGAGGAGAGCCGTTTGCCATTCTGATAGAGAAATCACAAGTTGAGATCAAGGTGAGATTGCAGGCCATCAAAGTTCAATGGAAATCGACCATTGAAGAGTCACTTGGGGAGAAGGAGGCTGAATGCAAGAAAAGAATCCACAAAACCTGTTTTTCCAGATGCAATACTTCTTTTTGAACCTTGTTTTCTTCGTATGATCGTTCAAGGAGCGAACGATGGTTAATTGGTATCTATTGTAACGACCGTTTAGTTGTTTTGAGAAGCAGATTTTATTTATGGGAAAAACTAGCTGGTCTACTGATCCACGACAGACCGTCATAGGCACGATGGACCTTTGAGGGGGTCTCGTTCCAAACACTAGAATTTAGAAATTTGGGTACGAATCGACCTTTGAACATCACGACGGGGTGGGCAGGACGTACTGTCTCAATGCATGACGGGGGCCGTCATAAACACTCTTTAATGATTGAGTCTCTGAAACTTTTGTGACGAAGAGCCGGACGGAAACCGTCGCAGGCACGACGGGCCGTCACAGGCTGCTAACCCTACAACTGGGTTGGATTTCTGTTAAACATTGAAAAGGGGCGTTTTGGACTACTCCGCTTATATTATAAAGTAGTGGTTTAGAATGTTATAATTAATTACTTGTGGGTTAAAGGAGACACCTTGAATAAATGTGGTTACTTGTACCATCTTTTATACTTAATTATATGGATTATTAGGGGTAAAAGAAAAGGGTTTGAATCAGAAAATAGAAAGAACAAGAGAGAGGAGATAAACTAACGAGAGAAAGAGAAGAACGCAGAAGAAAGCAAGGGTTTTGGGAAGATATCTTGTTCGATCGCGATTCCTTCGGTGGAGTAGGGTATGGGTTTTGCGATTCGTAGTAACTCTTAATAGTGAATTGATATGTATTGGGTAGATATTGTACACCCTTCTATTCTTATTTTATACTTGTAATGAATGTTTGATTACACTAATGTGCTAAATAAGCATGTGAAGCTATTGAATCCTCAATCTTGGGAAAACCCTAATACTGCCTTGTTCATGGATTGAATGATGCCTTGGTGTAAAAGAAGGCGGATGACTACAGTGGGATGAGAGTAGTGGACGGTGTCCCGACCGACACGTCGAATTAGGGATCGGGGTCACGAACCGAAACGTATAAGGTGGGGATCGGGTGTCACGACCGACACGTAGAATTAGGGGTCGGGTGTCACGAACCGCACGTAAATTAGGATCGGGTTCACGAATCGACACTAGAATTTGGGGATCGCAGTGTCACGTTCCGACCGACCAGGATAGTATAAAATGGGGGGGGGACGGAGTGGTCCACGTACCGACACGAAGAAATAAACATAATGAATCTGAAGCTTAATCTACTCATCTAATGAACCTAAGTCCCAAATGGTATGACATTAGGCTTGAGTCCCTCATGGGTGAACTTCGGTGCTTATTAATGATTTTAGAAACTTGTTGTACTACCATATTGAGTATTGTAGTTTGATTTATGAGATTATTTGATATTACTTTTTCTATTTGAGTGGGGCCGATTAAACCTACTCAGTACTTGTGTTTTGTACGACCCCTACTTGTATGTTTCTCTCTTTGGTCATTGTGGAGTGCATCAACGTGCCATCGTCTTCAACTCAGCCGGCAACTCTAGCCAATCTCAGCAAGTCAGATTTCAGGTTGAGCTATTGCTTCTATCTTGGACTGGATCGTCCTTGTCATGTCTTTGATGCCTTGAGATTCGGCATGGACTAGCTTTTTTACCTTATTTTTTAACCTTCTTAAATACGCTTAGATTATAATTGAGTATAGAGTCCTTGGGTGATGACTTCTTCCAGGGTTTGGGAATATATAGTATTGACTTTTTATAAGTTATTTAATCAATTTTCATATGAGTTTTACGTCTTCCTCCGCCATTATATTTGGTTATTTATTGTTGAAATGTTGGGAATTGGATGGGTTGGTTCGCTCACTATAGGATAAGTGTGGGTGCCAGGCACCGGCCCGTTTTGGGTCGTGACAGGTTGATTGAGAGAGGGCAATCATGATAACTAAGATAAATAATAGAAAAGTCTTCAAGTATAGTAATGTATGATACATAGGACATTGGGTACACATTGGACTGTCAAAATTTTCAACTTTTCATTATAAGTCCTATATTCTTGGTTATATGTTTTTTAAAGGTTTGATTTGTAAAGGTAATAAATAATTGATTGCATCGGAGTAAGCATATAAAAGACTCATGCAATGTTTTGGATCATAAAGTATAGATTTTTGAATTTTTAAAGGATCTTAGAAGAGTTTCCTTCTGAGTTTTTGATTTAGAATGTGAAGTAAAATGTCCATGGTTGTTGGTAAAAGGTGAGATCGATTAGTGCGCGAAGACAGAATATTGACATAGTGGAAGGTCGAAAATTTTCACCATTTATATTTGTTATTTCCATAATTTTGTACATATATATAAATAAATAAATAAATAAAAATAATTAATTAATTAGTTAAAGAAAAAAGGGTTGTCATTATTTGTTATAAAAAAAACATATAGACAGCATGAGCCTCTTATTCTTATTCTTAGCGCCGCCACTAGTTTGATAGTAGAGTTACGGTAAACCTCAAAACCAATTTAAAGATTAGGTTATAAATATTAATAGTTGTTGTTTTTGTTAGTGTTAATGTTTAAAATGGATTAAACATTATTTTATTTTTTATTGATTTTAATGGCTAAAAAATGGTTGACACGTTATTTATGATTCCGTGAGTTTGTTTCTTGCAATACCTTAGGACATTCTTAATACCATAAATTTTTAATAACTAATGCCTTAATACATATAGTATATAGAATTAACAGAGTCGCATGAAAGTGAGGGTCTTGGATACTCCATATCGATTTCTAGTATCTCCTTATATAAAGATTTTAAATAAAATAGGTACTAATATTAGGGGCATCCAATATTAAGTACCCAATTAAGATTATGTTTGATGAAAGACTAATATTAACCCTAGCCTGAAATTTAATAAATGATAAACTTAGAAATTAATTAATCTCAAGATTAGGAACTTCAATATAAATTTGTGCTTGATGACTTGTGGGATCTAATCTAGAAATAATATCAAATCTAATGTCCTATGGACTCGTATTTACCATAGGTATATTATAGGATTGGAAGGCCTTATAAACATTGAAGAAAGGACAATTATGTATAAGTTATCGCTCGCTTGGCTTTGTTCTTCTTTCGTGGAGTAGGCTATGTTTATGCTCTTAGATAGAACTCTTAAATAGTGACTGATATTCATTGAATTTATTGTGACGTTTTTCTATGTACTATGATTGTGTGGATTGTGTGACTTGGTCGTGTGTTTTGTGTTGGATTGGTCTGAAATCCTGATACCATGTGAATGTATAATCTTAATTTTAAAAACCATCTCTAATCGAAGTAATGCCATTAATAAGAAGGTTCGATGAAATATTATTAATGAATGAAAAATTGCTGATTTAAATGATAAATTAATGTTATTATTGGATCAGTTGTCACTTTCCGACAACGGTATTTTTTGATCGGAGTGTTCACATTCCGACATGGTTTGTTGATCGGAGTATAACATTCCGACACGATATTCTTCGGATCGAGTGTCAACGTTCCGACACTGTATTTTTCGATCGGAGTGTCCCTTTCCGACACGATATATTAAGGGAAAAATATTTTGATTAATTGAAGATACTCAACCTCAAAGAACTCACCTCCCAAATGGTTTGTTTGGAGGCATGAGTCCTCATGTGTGATCGCTTGATAACCGTGGAACTTATATGGTGGCTTACTTTAATTGTTATTGACACTGACTTGTTCATGTTGGTTGTTGCTTATCACATTTTAAGTGCATAGTTGGAGTTCACACTATTATCTTTTTATATTAGTTACTATTTGGGTTGACGGCGATGAACGTAACTCCGTACATTTGCCGTCGTACTGATCCCCTACTGTTTTCTTCTCTTCTGTGTTTTCCTGTTATGAAATAAGCTAGTGTACCTATGACTCTATTTCCCTCAGCTCTAGTCAGCTTCCCGCATATAAGTTCCCGGGTGGCTATGCGCCTTTCAGCGCTGTTGGGATTCTCCATCAGTCACTACCTGATGTTCTTATTTTTTGGACACAAATTACTTTATTTTATTTATTTTGGTGTCTTTCATACTCTTGAACTTAGTAATTGGATATTAGATGTCCTTGTTGTGATAACTTTCAGGTTTTGGAAAAAGATATTTAATAAGTTTCTGAGCTTCCGCATTGTGCTTGTATTTTGTAAGTTAGGTTAAATTGTTGGTTCGCCCACTTAAAAGGTTAAGTGTAGGTGCCACTCACGACTCATTTTGGGTCGTCACATTTATCCAAATAAGTAAAATGATTTCGTTGGTGAATATAATGTTTGGAAGTACGTTAAAACTTAACTAATTAGACTTTGAAAGTCATTATGTTCTCCAAATACATAATATGATTTAGTTCATGAATATAGTGTTATAAGTAAGTTAAAACATAACTAATTAGACTTAGAAAGTTATTATGTTTTCCAAATAAGTAATGTGATGTCATTTGTGAATATAGTGTTTTAGTTATGTTTAAAGTTAACTATTAGCTTTAGAAAGTCTTTAATTTCTCCAAATACTTAATGTGATTTAGTTTGTTAATATAGTGTTGAAGTAAGTTAAAACATAAATAATTAAACTTAGAAAGTTATATTGTTTTCAAAACAAGTAATGTGATTTCGTTGGTTAATATAGTGTTTGGAAGTAAGTTAAAACTTAAACAACTAGACTTAGAAAGTCTTAAAGTTCTCCAAATATTACTGTGATTTAGTTGGTGAATATAGTGTTAGAAGTAAGTTAAAACGTAACTGATTAGACTTTAGAAAGTTGTTAATCTTTTCCAAACAATAAGGTGATTCTTTGGTGAATAGGTGTTATAGAGGTAAGTGTAAACTTCACCTAATCATACTTATAAAAAAATTGTTAAGGTATTCAAAGAGTTGAATGTGATTTAGGTTGGTGGAATATAGTGTTTGAAAGATTAAGTTAAAGCTTAATTAGTTTAGACGTATAAAGTCTTTTATGTTCTCGAGATAAATTAATATGTGATTTAGTCGATGACTACTAGTGTTTTAGTTAAGTCGCAACTTAAATAATTGCCTAGGAGTCTTTAAGGTTCCAAATACTTAATTTGATTTAGTTGGTGAATATATTTTTAGATATAATTAAAAAACTAACTAGAGGTAGACTTAAAAAAAGTTATTATTTTTCCAAATACGTATGTGATGTCGTTTATGAATTAGTGTTTTGGAATAAGTTAAAACTTAACTATTAGACCTTAAAAAGTCTTTAAGTTCTCCAAAGACTTAATTTGATTTAGTTAGGAATATATAGTTAGAATAAGTTAAAACGAACCTAGTAACTTAGAAGTTGTTATGTTTTTCCAAATAACTATGTGAATTTCGTTTTTGAAATATATGTTTTGAAGTAAGTTAAAACCTAACTAATGAGACTTAGAAACTGTTAATATTCTCCAAATAATTAATGTTATTTAGTTGGTGAATGTAGTGTTAGAAGTAAGTTAAAACATAACTAATTAGACTTAGAAAGTTGTTAAGTTTTGCAAATAACTAATGTGTTTTCATTGGTGAATAGTGTTAGAAGTAAGTTAAACTTAACTAATTAAACATGAAAAAATTGTTATGTTATTCGAATAAGTTAATGTGTTTTTTTTTGGGAATATAGTGTTTCAATTAAGTTAAAACTTAACTAATTAGACATAGAAAGTCTTTAACTTCTAACTTCTTCAAATAAGTTAATGGAATTTAGTTGATCATATATTGGTTTTAAGTTAGTTAAAAACTAACTATTGACTTAGAATGTTGTTATTTTTTTCCAACAAAGGTAATGTGATTTCGTTGGTGAATGAGTTGTTTAGACATGCAAGTGAACTTAACCTAATTAGCTTAGAAAATGTCACGACAGAAAACGGGTGTAGATACACTCGTCTTATCCCACCAAGACAAGTCAACCTAAAACGCAATAGCTACAAGTGCAAATAAATGACAATCCAACCACAATTTCTATTAGAACTAAGTCATATTAAAGTCAATCCCTAAAGTCATAACTGGAGTAGGAATGTTTTTCGCTCAGATACAACAGCTATCCTTACACCCTCCACAAATGCCTCGAACGAAAAGAATGACAGGTACACGACGAAGATTCGGTCGGGCTAGTAACCTAAAAAATTTGTAGAAGCAAGGGTTGAGTACCAAACCACGCGGTCCCACCATCAACACCCCTAAACACAAGTTAAGTGAATAAAATACGGATACTCCTACACCCTATCTAAACCTCCATGCCACAGCCTACATTTTACAGTTTACCAAACACAGAACTCAATAACCTCACTTTATAAGTTTACACGTTCTCAATAACAACTCAATATTCAACAATCACAAGCTTCATAGAGTAATACCCACAAGATCAACAAAACACGTGTTCAAGTTCATCAATAATGCCATGAGATGCAATGTTAAATATAATGATGTATGTCTTTCTTAATGATACACACCCGGTGTCTCTCAGTCCGGAACCCATGAGGGACATATCTGTCAATGGCATCCTGTGCGTGGGCGCACGCACACGACCCTCGATAATAGTAACTCAGGGCGCGATACGTCCCCTCGAAATACACATATCCCTCGCGCCATCCATATGAACCCTCAAAATAGTACATTCCTCTCAACTCACCACAAACCATGTCTCAGATACATGCCAATTAAACATGCTCAAATGAAAATGAAGCGATAACGTATTTGATAACACAAAGAATTTACAACACTGATACAACACCAACAATAAGCAACAAGTCCTTCAAGTCATCTCTCAGCACTAACAGAGGAATACAAACGAATTTCATACGTTTAAACACGGGTTTAGAAATCCACTTGCCTCAATTTATTGACAATCCCTCTAATACTTTAGCCTTCCCTTTTCGTTGAAATTTCCAAACTCAAGCAATCTCTTTAAATAACATTAATCACATAAGATTCTGAAACTACAACATTCATATCACGGACATGTCTATAGCCTATACCCATAAAACTATCAAAACCTAATAATCAAGTTTTTTGTAAATCTTGATGTCAACTCTTTTTTTTTAAAAAAAGTTTCCTCCAGTTTCAAGTCTAAGTTTAATTTCTATTTCAATCAACCCCATATTTCTAATATTATTCATTACTAAAACACTTAAAAAAATACTTGTCTATCTAATCTATCAAAACCTTAGATTATAATTAACAATCTAAAAAATAAAAACTAGAATCGACTGATACGAAGAAGGTTTACTGGATTGTTATTCACGTACTCAAATTCAATTGCTAAGCGCATACTGGACAAATTTCGCTAATGGAATTCATTGTCGAATCATACTTTGACAGTAACAAGAATGATGAATATTTATAATATTAAAGTGTTGATTCCTTAATTCTTTAGATTAAGTTGCAACCTCTTTTTAATTTCTATCCCATCATCGCATACAATGAATTAGATCTATAGTAAGAAAAATATTGAGTACTCAGCTTCAACAATGCAAGGTTACATACAATCAAAGTTTTTTCGTTAATGTATGATAAGTGATTACCTGTAGTTTTTGTTTGTTTGCCATCGTTGCTAGCCCTCACGCAATGGGAGGTTAGGTTCTTCCTCTTTCTTTATTTTATTTTCTTGAATTATTAGGTTCGAAAAGGATAATACTTTTACCGACATATTTTTATTAAATATAGGCTAAAGGGATAGGGTCCTAAATTAATTTATCACTTTTAAGCCCATAACTATCGATAACTTAACTTAAGTAAAAAACAAATATTCAAAATTCTAAGATGAGCTTTTGGGTCATACATTATCCACCACTAAAAATCATGTGTCATCATCGATATGAGCAAAAGTAAATGACCTGAACTTCAAAAGTTGGGAATCTGGATGCATGTTATACTCGGTCTCCCAAGTTGCTTCTCTACTGAACGGTGCTCCAGTGTCACCTTCACTTGAAACAAGTTCCTTGGTCTAAGCTTTTGGATTTGCCCTATCCAATATAGCTTTAGGATCCTCTCATATGTCAAATCTGGATCCGCCCACAATAGTCAGTGAAATCACCATGATATTCTCAGTATATACTTTTCAAGATAGAGATTATTCAAAAAACAGGATGAACTGAACTGCGACAACCATGTGCCAAGGGCCAACTTTAATAGGCCACCTCAGCCACTCGGCTCAAATCTCAAAAGGTGCGAATGAACCTAGGCTAGCTTGCCCTTCTTATCAAACCTCATCACAAACCCTAATGGGTTATTAGGACCAAACATGATCACCCCCATAAACACAAAGGCTCTAACTCTCCGGCACATAACTCTTCTGTCGACTATGAGCTGTCATAATCTATACGGATCATACGGACTTGCTCCATAAGCTCTCTAAGCAATTCTTTAAAAAAGAGTCCAGCTCCGCCGCCATCAAACACCCAATCGAAGACCTACACCGTCTTAATACATACCTCAAATGGGGCTCTAGATACAAGATAGTAATTGTTATTATGTACAAACTACGCTCAGGGTAAATGTCGATCCCATCTATCTTCGAAATGATTACAGCACGCTTGAAACATATCTCCATGTACCAACATCTCTACATGTACATAAATTGTCCGCTCAGGACTGATATCAGTTGAGGGTGAAATGTTGGTTCTCATATCTACTATTACCCAGACCCTTGTTGTAATACCCTTCAAGAGTGAGAAGTAAATAGTGAACCTCGATTTATATGATTAAAAAAGAACTCCATGTAGTCGCACAATCGAATTGATATATGCTAGGCTAATTTTTCTGCGTATACTGTCACCCGAACCGAATGAAGTGGGAAGACTCGGTTAGCCTATTCAAAAACAATCCAAATAGAGTTATAACACCACTGGTGGTAGGCGAAAACCCACAACAAAGTCATCGTATCGCTTCCCACTTCCAAGTAAAGGGGGGGGAATAGGCATCCTCTGAGGGGGGGTTACACGCCACTAGGATTGCTGGTGCTCACACCTTGACCTGTTGGTAAGTCCAACACCTCGAAACAAGTCTTTAATATCTCTCGTCATCCCACACAACCAGTAATGTGACTCGAGCATGTACATCTTTGCGCTCCCGGATGGATGGAAACTACGAGAACAAATGGGCTCCTCAAGGATGATTTAATCTAGCAAAGAGCCTGTCTAGGGCACATAAATCCTGCTCTTCTGATCTCAAGAAACCATAAAATCAAAGGACAAACCCTCCTTAGCTTCCCGTTCTAAATACTTTGTCGCGAATGAGACATAACTTTTCATCATTAAATTGGGGCACGGATCTGCCGCATAAGAAGATCGAAGCCCAATAAAAGCAATCACCCATCATTTCTTTTGAGATCTGTTAATCGAACAAGACTTTTAGCCTAACAATGGAAACATCTCTAGTCATGGTCCTCCTCAAATACTGAGAGATGCAAAGACTCCCATTCTTGAGTCTTCCTACTCAAAGCATCGGGTCACAACATTGGCCTTCCGGATGATACAGAATAGTCACATCAATATAGTCTGTCAGCAACTCAAGCCATCTCCGCTACCTCAAGTCAAATCTCTCGACTAAAATAACCGAGACTCCGATTCAGTAAGATCTAACAATGCACTCCATACAAATTAATGAGCCATAACTCTAAGTACAAATAGCACAGCCGTAAATTCCAAATCTGAGTAGGTAGTTCTTCTCGTGGTGCTGCAATTCCCTAGAACAAAGAAAGAAGTCACCTTCCCTTCTAATCAATAAAACACCCAATCCACTCCGAAGAATCATAATACATTGTAATTCTACACCCTCTCAGGTAGAGCAACATAGGAGATAAGTAAACAAAGTAGTGAGTTTTTTAAAGCTTTGCTCACAATAATCAGACCACTAAAAAAAAACGAATTCTGTGACGCAATCCAAGTTTATTGGCTGCAATATAATCAGTAGAGAAAACTTACACAAATGTCTTAATAGCCTGCCACTTCACACAAAAATACGAATCTACCCAATCGGTTTAGTAGGGTGCGTTCCAGCCTCTAACTGCATTCAAATGTTAGCTTGATCAACTTTAATACCCCCATCTTTGGGACACACGTGTCACAAGAATGATAATAGAAGGAATCCAGAACTCACAATGGAGAACTTGGCATACAACTTATCTTCTCTAACCTCTGAAGTACAATCTCAAGTGTCAGAAATGGCGTCATTATCAGTCTTGGAGTAAACCCAGATTTCATCGGTTGTGAAACAATCAACCAAAAATAATCAAGGTATGGTTAGACACCCCATTCATAAACTCCATGAATGTTGGGAGGGGCATATTCGTCAATCCAAAGGAATCACTAGGAAACTCATAATGTCAATATCGAGTCCGAAAGTGTCTTAGGGATATATGGATGCCCTATCTCTCAACGGTTGATGATACCCAGACCTCAAATCCACATCTTAGAGAACAATGATGATCCGTGTAAAGATCAACATAAGTAATCAATACATGGAAGAGGATTCTTATGATTTAATGGGTACCTTGTCAAATTGTTTGTCAAATCAATACACATGCTATAGTTCCCATCCGTCTTCTTCACAAACAATACAGGGGCACCCCACGTGATACACTAAGGAGAATAAAACCCTAACGCAATAAATCTGCCAAAAACGATCCGTCATTCTTTAAACTCGTTTGTGCCATACGATTATGGTGGTATAGAAATAGATTTAGTGACCGGCTCCAATCATAGCAAAATCAATATCTCTATCGGGAGGAACACCTGGAAGATCAGAAGGAAATACATCGAGAAACTCCTGAACCACGATAACAGAGTCCATGGGAGGGTATTCAACTCTAGTATCTCGAATAAACGCTAACTAATACAAACACCCCCTTTCCACCAATCTATGAGCACAAATAAAATAGATAACCTTGCTAGGATAAGAACCACTAACACTCTTCCACTCAACCCTCAGAACAGTAGGCTTGCTTAACGGCCAGTCTTTGCATTACATCAAGGGCAACAATATCAAGAGAAACCATCCATTACCCAAGATGTTTAACAAAAAAACAAAAAAAACATCAAAGTCTACCATCCCCAGAATGCATAAGACTAATCACGTGTCAGTAGACACCCAACAAAGAGAGAAACAAGACAGGATGATTACACTCGATCACCAGTAGGGCTTCCCCACGGGAGTAGAAATACGAATAGTACAGGCATGCTATCACAATCATATCAAATTTAGAAGCAAAAAATACTGCAGGACAAAAGAGAAGATAGACTGGATCAAACAAAAAGACGCAGGTCGATGGCATACAGGATTGATACCTGTAATAACAGCATCAGAGGTCTCCGCCTCAGGTCTCCGAGGGAAAGCATTGCAGTGGGCTCCTCGTCCACCTCCAGCCTGGGTGGTACCTCTACCCCCACTCTGCTGAGCTGCAACACTACTACTAGAAACTCTATCACCTCTACCTGACTGAACTCTACCACGACCTCTACCCTGTGGTGTTGGTGATCTAGTCTTTAATGAAGAATTAGGTCGAGGCCCATCACGACCCCTTTGAAAAGTAAATGTCGCATTAAGTGATCGGGATCTCCATGAGTAAAACAAAATCTCTAACCTGGAAACTTCTTTGTGGACTCTGAAAACCCACTATAATTGCCTCGCCCTGTAAGTCGCTGTTGTGAACTATACGAGCCTGACCCGGGCTATAAGAACCCCTAGATGTCTGGCTTCCCTAAAATGTCAGCATAGATGCATTAGTAGGTCCCCGCTGCTGAAAACAACCACTCACTCTCTGTGATCCCCTACCTCCAGATGACGCACCATGAAACTGACCTGATATAAGGTTCCTTTTAGGGTCCCCAAACTCCTCTATCTCTATCAATTCCGCCTCTTTGGCGGCGCTCACAATGGACTGGAAAGAAGCCCCCTCCCTAGAGGTTCTAAACACAGTAGACCTGATAGAGAAAGTCAATCGCCTCACAAATCTGCGGATCCTCTCTGTCTTATTTGGAATAATGGCCAACGCATGCCTAGACAACAGGAAAAAATGCGCCTCATACTTTGTAACCGATACCATCCTGTCTCAGACTCTCAAACATCAAGAGACTCTCCTCTCTCATGCTCAATGAGATAAAACGATCTTGGAAGGCACTATCAAACTACTCCCAAGTCACTGGAGAAGATCCAACTGGCAAAACTCCCGAATAAGTCCTCCACCAATCTCTCGCTGCTCATCCTCTATCGGAACAACCATCGGTGCACCTTGATCCCTAACTGGTGGTGCAACATCATTGTGAACCGCAGGATCTACTAGTAGTTGCCCAACCACATCCTGAACAACTTAAGCTTGTTGCTGCTCTTGCGTCTGAGCCCCCTCTCTAGTACGAGAGTCATGTGGTGTGGCGGTCGCACAACCACCCTGAGAAAATCACTCTAGCTCACTTAACACCCTCAATAGTGTATCCCAAAGCAGAGGCGTGACTATAGGCTCTAGATGAACCTGGTCCTCTCTGCCATCAATCTGAGGTTCTAGAGACACCTCTCTAGCACGACCTCTCTCTGGTGCTGCTCCACGGACACAACCTCTGGCTACTGTCATACAACGAGTACAACCTTTAGCTCGAGCTCTACCCCTACTCCTAGCTGGGGCCTCAACAACTGCCTCGGGAAGTGCCTCCCTTTTAACACCAGTAACATTAGTTCTAGCCCTCGTCATCTATCAAAAGAGTATACAACAAATAAGTACTAATGAAGGCAACTACGCACGGTGATAAAGAATGAACAAAAGGAAGTTTCCTAGTAATCTTTATAGTCTCTCAACAGATGAGTACAACATCTCCGTTTTTTTTTTTTAAAACTGATACGCTTTGGGAGAACTCTACTAGACTATACTTAGTACAGTGAAGGACATATGAACCTTGGGGCTCTTTTACCATTTTGCAGACCACAAAGGGGTGTGAGGAACTCATATTATCCACCCAAGACAAAATCAGCCTAAAACCCAAATATAAGAGAATTGTGGAAGTAAATGACAATCCAATAACATTTTCTATATGAAACAAGTATATTCTTTAATCAACCAAAACCAGGTTGTCACGTGCACAAGCCTCTAATGTAAACTATTAGAATTGAAATAAAATAGAAGTCTTAAAATGAAGAGTGTAGGAGTTCGATGTGAATGACCAGACAGCTACCAACACCCTCCACAAGATGCCTCAAAACAAAAAGAATGATAGCTATCACGAAGATTCGGGCTCTAACATACAAAACTTGTAAAAGCAAGGGTGAGTACCAAACCACGCGGTACCGAACACGCAAAACCTCTAAACTACAAGTTAAGTGAAAAAAATATGATCCTCTTGCACACCTATCTAAACCTCATGCTACAACCTACAATGACGTTATACAAAAGCACACAACTCTATAAACCTCACTTTATACGTATGACACATTCGAAATAACAACTCAACTATTACAACAGCCACAATCTTCACAGCCAAAAGCTACACAAGATCAGAAAACACATGTCAATTCATCATACTAAAATTATGCAATGCCATGAGAGGCATGTCAAATATAGTAATGTATGTATTTCTAACCGTACACACCCGCTGTCTCTCTGTCAGAGACCCATAGGGGAATATTGTCCATCCACTGTCGCGGAGCATGTCACGACCCTCAATAATAGAAACCTTCGTGGCGCACGATTAACCTTTCGTGGCGAAAGATACGTCCTCAAAATTACTATCCATCTGGCATGGATCGACCTCGAAAAGGTAAATCCTCAACCAGCAACCATGTCTTAGAATACCAATGCAAAGACATGCTCAAATAAAACATGCGGGGAGATAACCGGGAACGACCTGTTTAGTCGTTTTTGAAACAGTAGAGTTATTATGGTAAAAACTTTTTGGGGGTTTTTTTTTTTGCTTTTTCGAGTCGAACGATCCACGACGGTGACACGTCCATGTCACGACGGACCGTCGAGGGTGTCTCGTTCCAAACACTTAGACTTTGGAAAAAATGGGTACTGAGAACAACTCTAGAACTTCGCCGATACATGGCAGGACGGACCTTCATGGGCCACGACGAAACCGGTCACAAGGAACCTTAGTGGAATTTAGTCTCTGAGCTTTGTGACGAAAGAAGCAGGGACGGACCGTCGCAGGCACGAGGGGCGTCCAGGCTTGTGACCCTGATGGGTGGATTTCTGTAAAAGTTTTAAGGGACGTTTTTGATATTTCCTGCTATAATTATAAAGTTAGTGGTTAATGTTACAATTCAATTACTGGGGTTAAAGAGACAACCTTGGAATAAATTGTGGCTTCTTTTACAGACTTTTATACTTAATTACATGATTATTAGGGTAAAAGAAAAAGGGTATTTTGAAATAAGAAAAAATAGAAGAAAGAACAGAGAGAGAAGGGGACAAAGACGAACGAGGAGGGAAAGAGAAGAACGAAGAAAGAAAGCAAAGACTGGAGGAATAGCTTGCTTGATCGGGAGTGGTCACAGTCCGACACAGTTAAGTAAAGAGAATTGAATCTTGTAATAGGTAATAATTAATCTAAATAACATGTTCCCCAACGAGTAGTATGGTGTGGAGGCTTGAGTCTCATAGATGCAGTTGTGGTGTTGTGGTAAATGATTCTTATACTTGTGCTATCACCTGTTAAGCATTTAGTTGATTTTATGTTTATTATTTGAATATATTTTTTTCTATTTGAGTTGGCGTGATACCTACTCAGTACGTGTGCTTGTTTTACGAAACCTACTGTATTTGTTTTCCTTTTTATGTGGAGTGCAGTAAACGTGAAACATCGTCAAACTCAACCGCAACTCTAGCCAGTCTCATCACGTCAGATTCTTCAGGGTGAGCTACGCTTCTGCTTGCACTGGATCCTCGTCCTTGTCTTGATGCCTGAAGTGCCGAGCATGGACTTAACTTGTTTATTTATTTAGCTTCCTAGATATTCGTTATGATTTAGTAAATGTGAGTGTAGATGTTTCTTGTGATGAGATTCCAGATTTGGGGGATGATGGCGTATTAAATTTTAGAAAGTTATTAATGATTCGGTAATGAGTTTTAAGTCTTCCGACTTATTTTTTCGGTTTATTATTGTTGAAAGTTGGGTAGATGGTTGTGTCTCGCTCACATACGATTGATAAAGTGTGGGTTGCCACTCGCGACCCTGTTGGCGTTGACCAAAATTGGTAGCAGCGCATTAGGGTTAGTGTCTCCACACATATGAACGAGTCTAGTAGTCTTAAGTTAACGGTAGGGGGCCGCTTTATTTCATGTTGAGAGGCTATAGCCTAGGAAAATTTCATTCCTTCTTCTTTCGTGATATTAACTTGGATCCAAGGTATCTAGGTGATACAAAGTGGATCTGACTACTCTTCACTCTATTTCGCAGATGATTAGACTAGAGAAACAACTGCGCCAACACCAACACCGGTTTTAGACAAGGATGCTTTGCGCCAAGCCACTGAGGCGTTAGCTCGAAGAGGAGTAGTGTCAAGAGGCAGTGGTAGAGGTGCGGTCGGGGGAAGTCCTTAGAGAAGAGGACAAGAACCTGGCCCATTCTAGTATAGGGGCGGGACCCCTACAACGACTGAGGAATTAGTAGTAAAAGAGAGGGTGAGGAAGGGGGAAAAGAGCAAGTGCAGAATGAGATTTTTTCTTTTGTTGCATACCACCCCAACTACCCCAGAGGGAGATTCAGTCAGGTAATTGCTTATAATTAGCGGGTTATCGGTATCAAGTCCAGACACTCCAGTGTTTTATGCACCGCACCTCAGGTTCCGAAAGACAACAGGACAGCTGCTGGGGCTCCCCGAATGGATGCCTCTTGGAAATAGGCCCGTTTCCTTGACTGAATAACAGGGCCTATAATGGACAATGTCAGGCATGAAACTTTCAGTAAGTTCTGGAAATGCAAATTGAAAATCCTTACCAGCTGCAAGGGTTGCTGAAGCTGCGGCTGACCTACGATTGCTGGTTGATTGTCATGATTACTACATGAAATGGCAAGTTGAACGATTTGGTGTTGAGTTGTAACCTATCCGTGTCAAGGAAACGCCAAATGTGGTGGCGGTCATGATGTTGAGTATCAACCAGTTAAAGGACCACCTATGGACTTGGGCGTAATTTCCTAGCTTATTATGGAGAAGATATACCACCGGACATGAGGGATAGGAGGGGAGGATGAGGGTTTCCTGAAGCATAGAGAAAGGAAGGATGATGGTCACTTGCATATGAGGTAAGGTTTGGTGCATTACTCAGTATGCCCAACCAGGCTTTGCTTCAGTCCACAAAGAGCGGATCCCCATTTTGTGAAGGGTGAGGTAAGAATTGAGGATGCGATTTCTTTCCTTAGAGGTAATGCTATGCAAAATCTTTCAGGAAGTGGTAGAACTTGTGATCGCGGTGGAGGGAGTGAAGCCAGATAACTTCAACCATGCATAAACAAAACTAAGAAGTTCGTAGGGAAGGGTGATGTATTGTTATACTCAGAGGGCAGAGTTCAGGAGGTATCCAGCCTGACCTATCATTTAGTCTTCACTGCAGGCGTAGCGGGGGGGGTCCACGCAGACCGGTCAACAATTTTTCTGAGGTTTGGAAGGTTATTCCCAGACATAGTCGTTCTCAAGTGGACCTATGCTGAACAGAGAGTGTTATTGGAGTGGAGTGATCGGACATATTAGGAGGTTTGTCCAAACAAAGTTACAGAACCCCAAATAGTTAGAGGTTAGAGGTAGAGGTTGGTCAGGGGAGAGGACCGCATTCTGGAGGAAAAGTATGGGCTGAGGTAATGGTGGTCACCAAAAACGGGCTGGGTGATGGCAAATTGGGAACTACTGCAGCGCACATGGTAGAGGCAACAGGAAGACAAGTGATAGGGCCCATTGTTACGCTTTCCCATTTGGGCGGTCGGAAGAGAGGAGACATAGATGCTGTTATTCACAGGTATAATCTTTTTGTTTGTAGGGCAGCTTCTGTATTGTTGATCCTGGCTCCACATTTTATAGTATCTTCTCATTTGCTACTGGGTCTTAATATACATGTGATGCTGAACATGCATGGTTTCGGTTTCTACTGGGTTGGTGAGTCCGTGATAGTTTGAAAAGGTGTATAGGTCTTGTCTTGTAAACACTTCGTGGGAGCAATACTCAGTGGACTGGGTTATCTTAGAGAGGTTGATTCGGATGTAATTATGGGTATGACTGCTTTCTCCAAATTTTGCCAATTCTTAGATTGGTAAGCTAAAAACTGTGAACGTTGGCCAAAGCCTGGGGATGCTCCGTTAGTGTGGAAGGGTGACTAAACACTTATTCCACTCCAGTCTCGTATATCTCGTTCTTCGTGCTAAGAGAATGGTCTAGTAAAAAAGGGTTGTTTAGCATTTCTGCACCACCTCAGCGGGATATGCTACCCAAAGTACCTTCAATTGACGGTCCGTTTCGTCAATTAGTCACGTGATTTTGGTGATGGTTTCCTGCAAGACACATTCCTGGTAATGCCACCGGATTAGAGAGAGTGACGCTGCATGATCTGAGCCGGGTACTCGCCCCATTCCATACCCCATAGAATGGCTCCCGCTTGAGTAAGGGAGTTAGTTAAAGGCCCAACTCACGGTTGTTAGGAAAGGCTTTATTAGACCAAGTGCATCCACCTTGGGGTACTCCGGTTTTATTTGTGAAGACGAAAGATGGGAGTTTTCGGATGGCATAGACTAGAGACAACTAAATAAATACACTGTAAGAACAAGTATCCTATTCCTGCATGATGATTTGTTCGATCAGTTAGGAGGTTCTTGTTACATTCTCAAAAATTAACGAGATCGGTTACATCAATTGAAAATAGGGCCATAGAGGTCCAAAGGACTTCTTTCGCACCAGGTATGGAATTATGAGTTATTGTATAGCTTTTGGGCCTTACGATGCCCCTGCCTGCTTATGAGCGTGAGGAATGGGTATTTGAAGCCATAGCTGGATTTCTTTTGTATTTTATCATTGATGAGTATACTGGTATTACTAAAGAGAAAGAAAAGACATGAGGCGCACTTGAGAATTGTATTGGAAATGTTGAAGTGTAGAAAAGATTTTTGCCAAAATTCTCCAAGTGTGAGTTTTGGCTCGATTCAGTGTCCTTCTTGAGGCACGTCGTTTCTAAAGAAGGAGTGATGGTGGATCCTCCAAGATCGAAAAGCGTTGAAGAATTGTAAGACCTACCAATGTTACAGATGGGTAAAGGAGGCTTTTTGGTGTTTTAGCTAGCTACTACCGTCGATGTCAAGGGATTTTCCATGTTCTTCCGATTGACAAATTTGACTAAGTAAAAGTGTTCCATTTTTATGGCGGTCGAGTGCGAAGAAAAGCGTTTCAGAAGCTCAAGACCTTGTTGATCTATGCACCAATCCTACCATCTAGTGGAAGGTAAGAATTTCGTTTTGTTATTGTTTGATGCCTCCTGTTTTGTGGGTGCAAGTGCTAATGCATGAGAAGAACGAACTTGCTTATGACTATATGCGAGGAGGGAAAATAAAGGTGCATTGAAGTAATATCCGACCCCACAATTGAAATGGTTGCAAGTAGTGTTTGATTTAAAACAATGAAGCCCAGTATTTGTATGGGTTTTAAATGGAATGAAAAGTCTATTACGAATATCGTAGTTTACCAGTATGTCTTTACTCAGAAAGATTGTGAATTTGAGACAGATGAGCAGATGCGAACTACTGAAGCGACCTTATGAATCTACTATCTTGTAAGTCATACGGGGAAAAAGCTAATGTTGGTACAGATGCTTTAAGTAGAAAGGTAGGGAGCATGGGAAGTTAGCCAATTTGCAGGTTCTAGACGCCCATTGGCCAGAGAGGTTCACACTTGGTGCTATAACTTTCTGAGGTAGAGGTAAATGAGAAGGGAGTGTTTTAGCCTGGTGGAGGCAGATTATTCCTGCTTTCAGAAGATTAAAGGAATCAGTTACCGATGAGAAAACTGATAATGGATCCAAGATAAGGTGTTGCACAGGAGAGACTAAAGAAGAAAGAATTCGATGAGGAAGCTATTTGAGAATAAGGGCAAGGGTATGTGTACCCCGTTTCATGATTTGATAAACCAATATTTTACACAGGCTCCTAGTTCAAGGTATCGATACATCCTGGCTGAAATCAAGATGGTATCGCTGACCTAAAGCAACATTTTTGGTGGAGTAGAAGAAGCGCGACATTGTTATTTGTGGCAAATGCTCGACCTTGTCACGCAAGTAAAGTTTGAACACCAGAGGCTGAGGAAACACTTAGAGAATGCCATTCCTGAATGGAAGTTGAGAGTAATGTGCAATGGGACTTTGGTGGTGGTCCCAAAAGACATTGGCAGTGTTTCAATCTATTGGGTAATTGTGGAGATATAACTAAGTCTGCTCACGTTCCCATCCCGATTAAGGTGGACTGACAATGCAGGAAGAAGCCAGGACTATACATCTCATGAAATTGTTCGATTGCATGGAGTCACTTTCCATCATATCAGATAGAGGTAGTAGTTTACTTCTAGTTTTGGAGAACATGCATGCTGAATTAGGGTACTAGGTTGGACCTTAGTACTGCATTTAACCCTCGGGACCGTATGGTCAGTCGCAGCGAACAATTCAGTGTGGACGATTATGCTTCGGCAGTGTGATAAATTGGTGGTTTTGTCATTGGGATTAACTTCTAACCTTAGCAGAGTCTTCATACAATAATAGCACACTCAAGTATGATATGCCCTCTTCGAAGCATTTATGGGAGGAGATGTACGTGCTCCCATGGTTGGTTTTATTGCAATGTGAAGTTGTACACCTTCGGGTACGGATCTTCGGAGGGAATCATAGGAGAAAGTGAAATTTCATTCAAGAAAAGATTTTAGCAGCGCAATGTAGGGAAAAAGGGAATATGCAGATAGAATAGGTTAGGGACTTGGAGTTCATGGCGGTGAGCAAGTCTTGCTGAAGGTTTCCACCCCATGAAGGGTGTGATGAGGTTTGTAAATGAGGCAAGCAAGCCCAGGTATATTTTGACCATTTGAAGTACTTAAGCGAGTGTAGGGGAGTGTGGCTTATGAATTAGCCTTGCCCAGGACTGTCAGGGAGGGCATTCCAGTATTCATGTGTCTATGTTGAAAAGATACCATGGGGATGGAACTACATTATGGT
The DNA here is from genome assembly GCA_027704765.1 of Solanum habrochaites. Lineage (NCBI taxonomy): Eukaryota > Viridiplantae > Streptophyta > Magnoliopsida > Solanales > Solanaceae > Solanum > Solanum habrochaites. Next base: position 27,405 of record JAKWJA010001472.1, on the reverse strand, counting down.
TGGGATTCAGTTCTTCTTGATGAGAATTTGTCTTATGTGAAGAGGGCGTGTGGTGTTTTTGCCATTCTGGACAGGAAATCTGCAAGTTGAGAGAAAGGGCGTTAACATCCAATCAAAGCAATCGGAAGAATCGACCCGTGGAAGAGTCCATGGGAGAGGAGGCGATGTGATATGCACGAAAATACCCCGCACCTGTTGACAGATTCAGGGACTCTGTTTCAACCCCTGTTTTCCTTCTTGTGAGCGTTCGAGGCGATACGATGGTAAATTGGTATCTATTGTTGTAACGACATGATTAGGTATTTTTAGCAGTAGAGTTTATTCTAGTAATAACTCGTCTGAGTGACGGATCCGCCGACACAGACCGTTATCGTCACGACGGACCCATGAGGGTGTCTCTTTCCAAAAAACACTTAGACTTCGGAAAAATTGGGGCGGTACTGAGAACAACTTCTGAACTTTGCGATGACAGGCAGGACGGAACGTCGGGGGCACGACGACCCGTCACAGACCCTTTAGTGGGAATTTAGTCTAGAAGCTTTGTTGAGAAAGCCTAGCAGGACGGACCATCGCAGCACGAGGGCGTCCCAGGCTGCGTGTACCCTGACTCGGTTGGATTCTTTTAAGTTTTAAGGGGCGTTTGGTGAAATATGTCTACTGATAATATAAAAGTTAGTGGTTTAAGTTAATAATTCAATTCCTTGGGCGTTAAGGAGACAACCTTGGAATAAATGTGGGTTACTTACAATTCTTTATACTTAATTACATGATTAGTAGAGTAAAAGAAAACGGTTTTGAAATAGGAAAAAAAAAGAACAAGAGAGAAGAAAGGGAGAAACGAACGAGAGAAAGAGAAGAAAGAAGAGAAAGCAAAGATTGGAGGAATAGTGCGTGATCACGAATTCTTCGGTGGAGGTAGGTTTGTGGTTATGCTATTCATTAGTAAACTATGAATAGCGAATGATATGTGGTTGGGTAGTAATGTCAAGTCTTTATCTTAATTGTATGCATGCACATTGATGTGATTATATAGATTGTGAGAATTACGCAGATGAGGATGTGAATCTAAAACCTTGAAACTCTTTGTAATGATGAGGTCTTTGCATTAAAAGAAGACTGATGAACTAAAAGGAATGAGGTTAGTGGATCGGGTGTCACGTTCCAACAACCAACGATAGTAGTGGATAGGGTGTCACATTACGACCACCAGGATAGTAGTGGACGGGATTCAAATTCCGACCACCAGGATGTAGTGGGATATGCGGTGTCACGTCGACCCTGGATAGTAGTGGATCGGTGTCACGTTCCGAACAGGATAGTAGTGGATCGGGTGTCACGTTCGACACCAGGATAGTTAATGGATCGGGTGTCCCGTTGCACCAGGATAGTAAAGGGAGGAAGAAATCTTTTAAAAGGTAAATACTCCCATCTTAAGAACCTGATTCCCAAAAGGTATGGTGTGGGGCTGAGTCCTCCTAAGATGCATTTGTGTTTTTTGTGTTGTTTGTAAAGTATTCTTTTTATACTTGTTGATTATAACCTGTTAAGCATTAGTTGATTTTATGTTATATCTGCATATATGTTTTCTATTTTGAGTTGGCCGATGAACATACTGCAGGAACTTGTGCCTGTAATGACACTACTTGTATTGTTCCTTTGTTATTGTGGAGTGCAGCAAAAGTGCCACATCGTCTTCAACTCAGCCGCAACTCTAGCCAGGTCTCATACACGTCAGATTCGGGTGAGCTAAGACTTCTAGCTTGGGACTGGATCTCTTGTCATTGTCTGATGCCTTGATGAAGTCCGGCCATGGACTACTTTATTTAGGTTTTAGCTCCTAGATATTCTAAGATTTAGTAAAAATTGAGTATAGATGTTCTTTGATTGATGACTTCCAGATTGTGGGATGATTGTAGTATTAAATTTAGAAGTTATTTAATTGATCGTTAATTGAGTTTTAAGTCTCTTCCGCTTTATTTTTGTTTAGTATGGTTGAAATTGTTGGGGTTAGATTGGTTGGTGCGCCACATAATATGATAGAGTGTGGGGCCACACTCTCGACCCGTTTGGGGTGACATAACCATTTTTATAAACAAGCGCAATTTACAAAAAGGTAATTACACACCAACACATAAGCAACAAGTCTTAAGTACATTCTCAACACTACCCCACAAGGAAACACACGAATTTCATTACGCTTACAATGGTTTTGTTCGAATCCACTTGCGCTAAATTATGAAACACACTCTAGTAACGGTTAGCTTTCCCTTTTCGTTAAATTCCAACTCAACGGAATCTATAAACACCAATCAAAATAAGACTCTGGATGAAACTAACCCAGATGTCAATCACTACAGGTCTAGCCAGGCCCAATAAAAACTATCATAAACCGATAATAATGTTCTTAAATTTGATTGTCAACGAAAATGTCAACTACTTTTTTAAAAAAAAATTGCATCCAGTTTCAAGTTCTAGGGTAAAATTCCATTTCCCCAACACCATAATCTAAATATTATTCACTTATACTATAATACACTTACTATTTAATTGATATCTAATATATCAAAAACTTGAGAATATAAGTAAAAATTAAAAAAAAAATAATACAAAAACTAGAATCGATTGAGTACGATGAAATGTTACTAGCTCGTATCACGGATATCAATTCAAAGTGGTAAGTCATGAGACTGCCAAATTCTCTAATGGCAAAATTGTCAATTAATACTTTTAAACAGTAACAAGACTGGATGAACTAATTTAAATATTAAAGGTGATGCATTTAATTCTTAATTTAAGTTTCAACCTCCTTTTATTTATATCCATCATCACATAACTAATTAATATATATATGTAAGAAAAATATTGGAGACTCAAGCATCAACTAATCAAGTTACAATCAAAGTTTTTCTTTAATGTATGAGAATTGAGGTACCTGTCGTGTGGTTTGTCGTTTGCTTCTCATGCCTGGGAGGTTAGGTTCTTCATGTTCATTTTTTTTAGTTTTCTGAATTTAATAGTTCTAAAAGTGATAATTTACCCACAGTTTTATAAAATATAGGATAAAGGTATAGTAGGTCTGTAAATAAATTATCACTTAGCTCATAAACTTATCGATAATAACTTAAGTTAACAAATATTCCAAAATTCTAAAGGACAAAATTTTAGTGTCATGACTGAAATATTGTAAAGTTATTCACCTAAGTTAATGTGATTAGTTTGTGAATATTAGTGTTTTAATTAAGTTAAAATTTATTCTAATTAGACTTAGAAAGTCTTAAGTATTCTCCAAGATGATGTGATTAGTGGTGAATATAGTGTAGAAGTACTTAAAATCTTAACTCATTAGATTAGAAAGTTGTTTGTTAAGTTGTCAAACAAGTAATGTGATTTTTTTTGAACTAGTGTTAGAGTAGTTAAAACTTACTAATTCGACTTAGAGTTTAAGTTCGTCCACAAATACTAAATGTGATTGAGTGGATGATATAGGTTAGAAGTTAAGAAAATTAACTGAATATACTAGAAAGTTGTTAAGTTTCCCAAACATAATAATGTGATTTCGTTGGTGAATAGGTTATGAAGGAAGTTAAAACGGTAATGACCCGCTAGGTCTTTTTTAGAACTAGGATATTTTGACTCTTTCCAAAAAATCTAAAGGGGGTTAGTTTAACCTATCGAATAATATGATTACCCAATTGATGAAACCTTTTATTAAAGACTAGTAATAAGATAATAGGTTAGTGGTGTTTCACGTTAATAAACTTCTTGTTTAGAAGGAAGAAGATAAGAATCAGCGTGAAAAAACAAATGGTGCGGGTGGCGTTCATACGAGAAGACGACCACAGAGGTAAAGAAATCTTGATAAGTTCTTCATGCATGTTGGTAACATGAATTTTTGTGTATATGATATTGTTATTAAATTATTTAGGTGGGGAGGGAATGTGAATTGTTGGTTTCATAGTATTTGTGGCGTTCAGAGATGATGAGAAATTATGGAAATTTTTTTTTGTCATAGCATTGGATTTTATACTTTAATTTTAGAAAAAAAAATATTAAACCTTCCTGCTTAGTGGATAAAAGAATTCACGCTAGAAATTTATTACCGTTTTGATTTTTCTTCTGAACTCAAATAGTTGGCTTTGGTAAATTTGCTTCTGCTTTGGGATTTGGAACCATTGATCCTTGTGAAAATATACAAAGGTGTGGACATTTTGGTTAATAGGAAAGGCTGTATTTGTCATCTTGTTTTACAGTTGAAGCATTGGGCATCCTTGTTATTATAAACAAAGAAGTTAGTGTTAATATAGTAATGTGTATATATGAGGTCAGCAGTGTGTAAAGATTTTTTAGGTCAAAAAAAAAAAAAAAAGAGATTTGAATTGGAAAAGTGCATGGGTACAAATCTTTTTAGTTTTATGGGATATAGGGCTGGTAGGGGAAGTAGGGAGTAGGCCAATTATTTGGCAATAATATGCCAATGGATTGGCAATGTAATGATATTTAAGAAAGGGGACAATTGGGCATAATGGGTTGAGGAGAAAAAAGAATGGTCACGTGCAGGGATCTGTTAATGGTGAAGAAATACTTCTTTATTTTTTATTACTAAATTAAGATAGTAAATTAGGATATTATTGAGATAGAGTTGATGATTAAATTATTTGTAACGATCCATTAGTCGTTTATGAGGTTTACCCATTTATCAAACTTGGATATTTAGTAGTTTATAAATAATTATCGACTTATAGAAGAATGAGTGCTAAAATTTAAAATTAAATTAATAATTAATTAAGTTTTACAAAAATAAAATAAACAATAAATGTAACTTAATTTTAAGAAATAATATAATAATAATAATAATAATAATAATAATAATAATATTAATAATAAAATACTAACCAATTTTTAAAAAAAGGGCTAAGCCAAATTGAAAAGGGAAAAAAAGTGTTAAAGCTGCTGCTCTTGTTAGCAGCAACAGTCACGCATAAAGTTTTTTTAAAAAAAAGAACATATCACGCACTGTAACAAGAAAAAAAAATGGAAGAAGAAGAGAGGCAATGTTGCATCGTTAAAGAGAAACCATGTGTTTAAATCAGGTAAGAAAATCGATCTTCTATTACTGGATTGAATTATTTTGTGCAATTGTTTATGAAATCTTTAACACCAAAGCGTTAAATTGTAAAGTGTTTTATCAATTGATTTTAAATTTGGTTAAGATCGTAAATTTTTTTTATTTTGGGGTTAATGTATACTAAGGTGTTTAGTGGTGTGAGGAATAAGGATTTATTTTTTGAATTGAAATACAGGATAATTCAGATTTACATTTACATTATTATATGTATGGTTCCAAAAGAGTTATTATTGTGATGGGCACATAGTGGGAATAATCTTATATCCTTACCACCAAACTTAAGCTTTATATGCACTAATGTGCGAGAAGATATTCCCAAGTTTTTGAAATCAATGACAAGGATTTTTTTCATTTCAAATCGCACACTGTAGAATTAGGAAAAGCATGCTAGTCAATCAATTAGGATTTAGTTCGAATTATGGAATGAATAATATATTGAGGATTTTTGTCTAATAATATTTATAATACGGTGGTCCATAATATGCAGAATGGTTATGGGATTTGGTTAGTTTTCACATTTTCTTATAGTTCTCAAGTAATAATGCAAGTTTTGTTATAATGAGATAGGTAATTACAGTATTAAGGGCATTGTATTTATGAATGTTATTAGATTTATGATATAGGAGAAAGAAACGTAACCCAAACTTGAAGGGTTGAAAATGATGGGTTGACATCTGATTGACATGAATATTACGAGCTTGATTTACATCATCTCAGTGATTTTTTTGTGTTTAGACTAGACCTCTAGTATTTGAGTTGGGTTGGGTTCGAATCTTATTATATGACTAATATTGAATAGATTGTTGATTGGAGCCCAACGAAAAGAGGAAGACTCAATCAAAGATGGATTTGTCGACTATTTAAGGCAGTGGATTTCTAAACTCTTGTAAGTGTATGAAATGCGTGTCTTTTCCTTGTGGATATAGTAACAAATCTGTGATGGGTTAGACTTGTCCACCAGTGATTAATTCTAATGATGACAACAATGGAATAAGCAAAAGGAATGTGATTAAATGTTTATTTGATTGTGTTGACAGGTTAAAGGCTTCTTGAATTATGTGATGTGGAGTTCCATGTTTTGGTGTGGTTGTGAACTGTGCGATTTATGAATGGTCATTTCCTCATTATTGTGTGAACTTGTCTTCTGCATTATTCTGAGGCCCTTGGTTTGACAAGTGTTTTGTGCATTGGATAGAATTAGTACTAATAGGATTACAATTTTGAGAGACTTATCCCGCGATGCGATGGATACTTTATTTTGAGGAGGCGTATCACGCGCCTCGTGGTAACTATTACGAGGGTCGTGTCGTGCGCTGCGACAGATGATGGACAGATATGTCCCCATGGGTCCCGGACTAAGAACAACAGGTGTGTATCACGTAGGTCAGAGCATCATCAGTTATACTTTACATTGCATTCCATGGATTGTCCCATACTTATCATTGTGAACGGCTATCGTTGTTTTGTTGATCTTTTCCCCTTTTTTATTTTTACCCTTTCTGTTGAAACTTGTGATTGATCAATATTGATGGATAACGTAATTTTCTAAATGTGTTAGTATTGAGGAATGTTTTTTGGTCTAAGTTTTGTTGTTTTGGAGACTACTTCGAACATAAACTTTGAGCTATTAGGTTTGGTTGATTTACTGCAGGTTGTCGTGGTGGGAGTTTCGGTTGGGGGTGGTAGGAGTACCCGTATTTCATCCCCTTACAGCTTACTTTTTTAGAGTTTACTTGCTAAGTACCGTGTGGTTGGTGGTACTCACCCCTTGCTTCTACAAGTTTTGTAGTTATGAGCCTGTAATTTTGTTTTAAACTTGTCATTCTTTTCTTTTTGATGCTTGTAAGAATTTGTCCAGGTGCCTGTTTCCCTCCCCAACAAACTTTCTTCTCCTTAATTCTTATTCTTGCTTCTATTCTAGAAACAAGTTCATGAGACTTGAGTTTTTCTTTTGAATCATTGTATACGTTTAGCGCGGTGTACACGCTGATCTACCAGGTTTAGGGGGTTTTTTATTAATTTACTTATATTTTATTGTTCCGCACTCCTTTGTAAAATGGTTGTTTTAGGCTGACTTGTGTTGGAAGGTTCGAGGCACAAGGAAAGGAAAGAACATTGGAGAATAGTTTGCTTGGCTTCGGTTCTTCGGTGGATGTAGGTTATGTTTATTTTTATGTGATAGATAAACTCTATAGTCGTGTGGATATGTATTGAGTGTATTGTAAAGTTTCCTAGTACTTGATTGTGTCTCTATGTTGCGATTTATGGTTTGTGGTTGTCCTAAAATTTAGACTGTTTACTTTCTATCTTGAACCCTCTCTATTAAATTACGCCTAGAATAAAGAAGTCTTGTGAAATAAATAATGGATAATTTGATCGGAGTGTTCACATTCTACCGGTATTATTGGATCGGAGTTCACGTTCCACACGGTATTATGGGTCGGAAGTGTCACGTTCCGACCAATCCATTAAAGGAAAGAAATCTTTAAGGTATTAATATACTTAATCTCAAAGAACTTATTTTCCACAATGAGTATGGTGTGGAGGCATAGTCCTCATAGGTGTCTTGATGTTGTGATTGATGTGTACCTCTTATGGTGTTGTTTGTCAAGGGTTCATGTGTTTGTTGCCTTCCAACCTTTTAAGTATTGGTAGTGTTTGATGTTATACTATTATTCAATATTATTTGTTTCCTATTGAGTTGGCCGATGAAACCCTCTCAGTACGTGTTCCTTGTACTGACCCTTTGTATTTTTCTTATCTGTCTTTTGTGGAGTGCAGAATGTACCATCGATTTGCACTCGCCCTCAATCTCTAGCCCACTCCATACATTATGAGTTAGTGTGATCTATTAATTTAGTTCGTGCTAGATTCTCTCTTTCCACGTCTTGATGGGCTTTGAATTCCGACATTGCCATCTTTTTGCTTATTTTTTTCATTTCTTAAACACCGTTAGGACTTGGTATTTGGAAATAGATGTCTGTCCTTAATGTGATGACTATCAGATTTTTGGATGATAAGTATTAAACTTTAGAAACTTATTTAAATAGGTTGTTAGTATCTTTTGGAGCTTCCGCATTATTTATATTATTTATATTATTTATAGTTTAACTATTGGTATATGTTCGGGTGTAGATACGTTGGTTCGCCCACCTAAGGATTTAAGTGTGGGTGCCACTCACGAATCATTTTGTTTCGTGACATTTAGTTGGTGAATATAGTGTTAGAAGTAACTTAACACTTAACTTATTAGACTTAGAAAGTTGTTAAGTTTTCCAAACAAGTAATGTGATTTTTTTGGTGAATAGTCTTAAAAGTAAGTGAAAACTTAACTAATTAGACTTAGAAAGTGTCACGACCCAAAAATTGACGCGATGACACTCGTCTTATCCCACAAAGACAAGTCAACCTAAAACTCAACCACTACAATAAAGTGTGGAAATAATATATAAGTAACTTAATAAAATCCCCAAAACCTGGTAATCACGTGTACAAACCTCTAAAGTATTAAAATTGATTCAAAAGAAAAACTCAAGTCTCAAATAAACTTGTTTCAAGAATAGAACAAGATCATAATTAAGGAGATGAAAGTTTATGAATGGAAAACAACTACCTCTACAATCTCCAAGAAGCCTCGGAAAGAAGATAATGACAACTTACAAAGAAAACACAGTCTCTAACCTACAAATATTTGTATAATAGAACCCACGGGGTGATTACGCAAACCAAACGGACTCAGCAATTAACCTCTAACACAAGTTGGGGATGAATACGGGTACACCTACGCACCCCCAACCGAACCTCCAAACTAAAACCTGCATTAAAATCAACCCAACCTAACAACTCTCCCAGTTTACCTAACACGTCACCTCAACAACAAACACATACAATTAACATATCCTCAACAACACCTTCACTTCAACAAATTACATATCCCAAAATTAATACTTCAAACAAATTATATATCCAACATAAACAAACTCAATATTGATCATCACAAGTTCCCCGCCGCCGAAGACAACACAAAGATCTGAAAAACCCGATATCAAGTCCCATGAAGTATGTGCAATCAATGGTATGCATGTCAAGTATAATGATGTATGTATGACCTAGTGATATGCACCGACACCCCGTTTTCTCCTATCCGGGTCCATGTGGGAAATTTTGGTCCATGAATTATTCACAGGCAGCAACGATACGAACCTGATCTAGTAAACCAATCATGGCGCGCGATAACGTCCCTCGAAATATAGTACCATCGCGGCGCGCGAAGCGTCCCTCGAAATGGTACAACATCCTCTTAAGTACTCATTCTTCTCTCAATGCTACCAATTAAAAAAAAAGGGAAAACTGTAGTCCAAACCAATGTCTCATAATAATGCAGATGACAATTTCACACAAATAGTGAGGAGATGACCCATATTCTAACATTAACACTGTTTAACAACCACACAAACAGCAGTCACATCAACAATATTCACTAAGACTTTTTGGGGGGGAACCCTTATCTCACTTTCTTCTCAACGCATCACGCATAAACAATTAGTCACATTGCGTTTTGTTATCCCTTTTTTTCATCATTAGAAATAATCAACGAGGACAAGTCAACCCATCACCAATCCGGTTACTCCCAAACATATATAACAAGGAAATACACGCATTTCATACACTTAAGAAGAGTTTAGAAATCCACTTGTCTCAAATAGTCAAACAATCATTGGGACTTGAGCCTCCCCTATTAGTTGAACTCCCAACTCAAAGAAATCTATTTAACTTAATGACTACAATAAGATTTCAAAACTAACAACACTTATATTACTATGTTATTAGCTTTGACCCAAAAATTCACCAAATTTTATACTCAAGTTTCTGATCTTGATGTCAATTAACATGATAATTCTCATATTTTTCAACTTTCAAACCTAGAGTTGAGTTTAAATTTCTTCAATAAACTAGATTTAATAATATTCATATAATTTTATAACTTTATATTTAATTACATATGATAATTTATCAAAGTAGGATAATTATATAGTATGATGAATAAAAGACCTATTTGAAAAGAAAAAAAATAAGAACCAGTACGTTAATCTCTCTATTCCATATATACATACCTATAATCCATAAATAATACAAAAAAAAATTAAAATCTTAATTGGCAAAATTGGCAATCATCGACCAATGATTGCCGTTAATGATTTAAACCTAATTTTTTCAATTGTGTTTTTCTCTTTCCCACATACTAATAATAATAATTTATCTTATAATAATATTGATAAATAATCATCTATTTACTTATTAATGTAGCGATAACTTTTACTTGACGATTGACGAGGTCGGCAGTTCCTACAATGTCCGCGCAGAGCACTGCTTAGGTAATTTCTTGTCTTGTTTTTTTTTTTAAAATTAATTATGTACTAAAAGTGAAAAATTCACAAACTTATTTTAATAAATATAGGTCAAATAACTTAGGGTATTAAATAATTTTCACTTTAGCCCAATAACTATCAATGAAGTCAATTATCTACAATTAATCATCATTAATTAACTCAAGTTAAATGGATAATCAAAATTTCCAAAACTAACCTTCTGGGTCATTACATTATCCACCACAAAAAATCATGTTCGTCCTCGAACATAAGGTGAAAGAAGGAAGAGTAATCGATGTTACCGAAGACTAAATTATTTCTAGTTGGTGTTCGTCTCTCTGAGCTCCTCCTTAATACCATGTCATCAAAATCATCTACTAAGAATTTAGTCTTTCAATCAAACTTTAAAATGTCTATAACTCAAGAGTGATTATCAAGTCACAAACTAACTCATGAACCCAATCTAAAGTAAAACTCATTGGACCATAAACAACTATCATGGCGAATCTTTTCTTACATAACCAAGAATTACTTCTGAATCAATACTTGCTACAACCAGAAGTGGACCTTAACCAACCATGAAACACTCATAATGCACATATCATCACAGATCTTGTGAAAATTCAATGCTCAAAGCTCCATCTTTTCCTGATCTTAAGTAATAGGAATTTGACCTTTAGGCATCATATATTCATCAAGGGAGATTCAAACTTATCTAACCCAAATAAGCAACAAATACAGTATAATCGACCAAATCGACAAACGGATCACTTCAAAATGCAATCTCTAACCAATACACACTTTCACAGCCCTGTAAACATTTCATGTACTCTCTTCCATAAGTTCTACATAAGCAAGGTCGTGTAGGTAGATATAATGTAGATTGTTAACTATCCCAAACAACATAACTCTAGTTCTTATGTGAAAGAAATATGTCTGGCTCTACGAACAGATCCTATCTAAACCAGGAGATAAGATGGAATCGTTACATCCGTTCCACACCCACTAGAAATATCCCTCTAGAAGTGAAACATACGTAGGTGAGATCATCTAAACACCCTGTCCCAAAATGAGAAGTTTGTCCACAAAGAATATAGTAGTAGAAAGCTCAAATATCCATCATAATACTCTTTCACACAGTGTCGGCATACCAATAAAACTCCCTTCAGCATTTCCCGCTCATCTCTCTATTTTTAGCCAGCCGCCACAAAAAACTCAATTTGAATCTCCACACATTATTACAAATACTTATTTATAAACTCCTCCCCATACTTCTCGCAGTAGCTTCCTGAAGCAACACTCTAATTCCCACATCATCACTACACTATGAAAGTCTTTCTTGTAAATCCATTGTCACCTCTAAAATTTTTGAAAATATGACTTTAAGTTCAACCCCCTTTGGACTGATAGAATTAATTTCAAATCTAAGTACTTTTTCCATCAAGGTATGATAATCATGAATCCCATTAAATGTCAACTTCACCAAACTTTCAATACTATTTCGCTACTACACAACATTACACATACCATCAAAAAAATAAGGTACCTCCTCTGTCTGCGCTGTGCTCCCGCGTCGTCCACTTTCTTTTCAAACGTGCTCTTCTTTCCTCTCACCACAGCCAATAATTATGTATACCACACTCACAGGGATGATCAAAATCACTATCAACCATCAATTCCTATGTGACCCATCATAACAGTATATGTATCAAAAAATAGTACTTTCAATCTCCTCAAAATCTCGCGATAACCCCTGCAATATTATCATCTCCATATTGTTCGTCTCATATCATAAAAAGTCTCTACCACTAAATATTCTTCAGCCGCACATAACAACATACTAATCTTATAAGACTCACATTTTTGTTGACCCAAAGAAAAAAACCCAATATCACATAAAAATTGCTGATACATTTCCTAGTGGTCCACTAATACAATAACACCTGAACCATTCTTCCACATCCCTATCTTCATACATTTATAACTTATAATGAAAATCCTTACCTCTTTTAACTTCAACAAACAGAGTTCTTGCGTCGCCTAGTTCACTTCGTTACCCCAGGTCTTTACCATTCTCCAGCCCTCGTCGCAAATTCTCTTAATTGCTTTCTGCTCCCATTGACGCAAATTTATAAATACCTTCAGGACTCCGCTGTTACACGTCCTTCAACACGTATCACATACATCCATTTTTGTTATTTGTCCTTGCTTAATCCTGGAACTTTTTCTTATCCACACACACACAATTCTTTGTCCTTCTCCATTTTCTATACTATCTCCCAGTCCCTCGCTCTTCTGCCTGACATCCTAACTATCTTCACGACTTCCTTGACTGAGAAATACTTCTGCTCTTATCTGAATTTACCCACAAAAGTGACAGTCGACCTCCCATGACTGCCGCGGCACACCTGTTGTGGAAAGGCGGTGTGGTCATGGAAAAATGGCAGCATAACTAACTGAGGAAGCGAAGAGAGAAGTCGTAAAGCGCCGCCGTGTCTACTTATGTGCACCGTAGCGACTTTCTGACCAACCCGCACACCCGCCCAGGAAAAAACCAGGAATAAAGCAGAAAGGCAAAGCGGAGTGGTGGATGGAGGGACATGTCTGTCCAAATATGGAAATAAAGCGTTGGAGGCCGTCAGAGCTGAGACTGAGCATTGGGTGGGCTAGCTCTGAGCGTCACCACGAGGCGAGGACGACAGGTCTCGTCAAATTCAACATAAACTAGTTAGGAAAATAAAAATCCAAAAAGAATTGAGACGAAGACTCGGTTGAACATATGGTTCACGGCTTAAATATCAAGTAGTACCAATATTTTTAACACAATCTAAATGAACTCGTGAAAATAGACAGAAACCAAAGTAAAACGGTTAATCAACATCTCTGAACTCCATTCTCAATTCCTTTATGATACCCGTCTTTTAGCCTTGTAATAAGAAAATATTCATGGCTCTCACTTCTGCTAAAATCTAACTACATCCCACTATCCTTGTTAGTATGACTTTAATTCCTTTTTTTTAATTCTGTTGCGAGTCGACAATTCCAACACCTATAAAACCACACTACTACCATATAGTCGAAACTATATTCGTAGATACAAAAGTCAACATTAATTACAAAATCCCTTTTACCCAACAAAACCTTCAGATATAGTCGCATTCCAGCCATATTCATCATCAACCTATTACCTATCATGCTTAGTTTAGCCTTTCCTCCCCATGAATTAACTCGCCATCAAAATGACATCCCAAACCTAGATATTCACCATCCAAGGGACTTCTCAATTTAACACCCCTTCTTACAAAAAAATATCTTATATCTCCATTTCATTCACCCAAGTATACTCACTAACTAAGAAAGACTTTCTTTACCACATAAGTTTGTTTTCTTTCGATACATCGAAACTCATTTGGAGCTAGATAAAATTATTTTGACCTCTTATAATTTCGAACACTTCACAAGCTAAATGTTAAGTCATCCCCAAGACCCCATCACTATATTTTCCTTATAAACAATGCTTAAGTTCATTTATTTTTAGGAACAAGCTGGTTGGTTTCTCAAATATGAAATGTTACATTTACCTTATTAATACAAGCCTGAGATGCAACGTAACCCTTAAAGTAGTTAGTATTTCATGCTAACAATCAACATATCTATTTTTATAAACCATTAGAACCACATTGTGAACGTCCTCTTACGGTCCACCAACCCCTAGAACACTCATACCTATATCGATAGATTGTATCCAAATAGCCCACACATATTTATCAATTGAATAACTTTAAAATTGTATCCATTCATGTTGTGATAACCTTACTAATTATAGTTTCCAAATTACAATATTCATTATCTAGCCAATATCTTAGTTATTCCACTTCCAATTATCGAATCATTAGAGATATCTATACCACACAAGAACTATATTGATATTTATTATTTTACTATGATAACTAACCTTACTCAACCCTTTCAAAAATGATCACACATTCGTTTCATAAGTATATCATTTCTAACTTGATATCAGATCTAACATCAAACCAATACATGACACGCCAACGATTCACCAAAAGAAACTATGCACGAGTCATCACATAAATGAGAGTGAATGGATTGAATCAATAAGAATCAAAATGGGACCAAGTACGCACGATAGATATCGAAGAACTAAAGATATTTCCTAACAGTCACTATAGCCTCTCAAAGATAACTATAGATGTCTCTGTACCGATCCTCGAGACTCTATTTACACTAAAATTTTACACACGTGAGGCCTATGAACTAGGCTCTAACACCATTTTGTCATGACCCAAAAATGGACGTGATGGAACTCCTCTTATCCAACCCAGACAAGTCAATCTAAAACTCAACAATTACAATAAAGTAAGGAAATAAAGTATAAGTAACTTAATAAAAACACCAAGAACTGATAGTCACGTGTACAAGACTCTAAAGTATTACAATTGATTCAAAAGAAAAACTCAAGTCTCGAAGGAACTTGTTTCTAGAATAGAACAAGATCATAATTAAGGAGAAAAAAGTCTGCTGAAATAAAAACAACTACCTCACAAATCTCCAAGAAGCCTCGAAAAATAAAAGAATGACAAGTACAACAAAATCCAGGCTCATAACCTACAAATATTTGTAGAAGCCAAGGAATGGAGTACGCAAACCCACGGTTTCTCAGCAAGCAAACGCTCTACACACAACTAAGGGGATGAAAATACGGGTACTCCTACCACCCCCAACACGAACCTTCAAAACAACTACAACCTGCGTAAATCCACCCAACCTAACAGCTCACTGTTTACACTAAGCACGTAGCCAACAACAACACTTAACAAATTACATATCCTCAACAACAATACGTAACAAATTAAATATCCTCACACAATACTTCAACAAATTATATATCCCGCAATAACAAGCTCAGCTTATTGATCAATCATCACAAGTTCCGCAGAAGCCCCAATCGAAGATTAGCCAAACAATATAATAGAGTTCACTAATGATAAGTATGTGAAATGCAATGGAATGCAATGTAAGTATAATAATGCATGCCTGACCTAGTGATAACACCACACCTGCTGTCTCACCGCACAGTCCATGACCCCCAATGAGGACATATATTCCATGCATTTGTCTCGATGCAAGACAAACGACCCTTGATATCGTACTCCATCGCGGCGCGGCGATAGTTACCCTCAAATATAGTATCATCGCGGACGCGCATACATCCCTCGAGGGAGTGGTACTCCTCTTAAGTACTCATTCTTTCTCAATGCACATTACACTTGTCACAACCAATGCCTCAAAATAATGCAGATGACAAGTTCATACTAATAATGAGGAGATGACCATTTTCATAATATCGCTTAGTTAACAACCACATAAACTTGAATTCACATCAACAATGATTCAACAAGCCTTCAACCCTTTCTCAACACATCACACATAAACAATTAGTCACATTGCCTTTTGTTATCCCTTTCTTTCCATCATTAGATATAATCAATATTGACAAGTCAATCCATCACCAATCCCGTTACTCCCAAACATATACCACAAGGAAATACACGCATTTCATACACTTAACAAGAGTTTAGAAATCCACTTGCCTCAAATAGTCAAACAATCATTGGGACTTGAGCCTCACCTTTTTGTTGAACTATCAACTCAAAGCAATTTATTTAAATAAATGACTACAATATGATTTCAAAACTAACAACACTCACATTACTATGTTTTTAGCTTTGACCCAAAAATTCACCAAAATTTATACTCAATTTTCTAATCTTTATGTCCAATTGAACATGATATCGCATATTTTTAAAATTAAACCTAGAGTTGGAGTTTTAATTTCTCCAGTATACTATATATCATAATATTCTATCATATTATGATTTAATATTTAATTACATATGATTTTAGCAAACTGAATAAATATATATATGATGAAGTAAAGACCTATTTTAAAAGAATAAACCTAACTTTTTTATTGTGTTTTTTCTCTATCACACTATTAATAATAATTAGTTTCTTATATAATATTTTATACATAATCATATACTTACTTATTAATTATTGATAAACTTTATACCTGTTGATTGCGAGGTCGGCAGTTCCTACAATGGCCGCGCAACACTACTTAGGTACTTTCTTGTTTTGTTTTGCTTTTAAAAAAAAATTAATTATGTACAAAGTGATAAATTTCACTAACTTATTTTTATTAATATAGGGTTCAAATAACATGGTATTAAAATACCTATCATTAGCCCAATAACAGCAAATAAGTCAATTATCTTACAATTACTCAATCAATTCATTAACTCAAGTAAATATAATCAAGATTTCCAAAAATAACCTTCTGGTCCTTACAGAAAGTCTTCAAGTTCTCCAAATGCTCTATGTGATTTAGTTGGTGATATACTGTTGAAGTGAGTTAAAACTTAACTAATGTTACTTAAAAATTGTTAAGTTTTCCAACAAGTATGTGATCTAATGGGTGACTAGTGTTCAGAAGTAAGGTAAAACTTAACTAATTAGAACTTAGACACATGTTAAGTTTTTCAAATCAGTTAATGTGATTTAATTGGTGGAACTAGTGTTTTAATTAAGTTTTAAACTGAACATTAGACTTAGAAAGTCTTAATTTCTCCCAAATATTGTCCCACCCAAAATGACGTGATGGCAACTCGTCCTCAATCCCCCCAAGACAAGTCAGCGTAAAACTCACCATTACAATAAAATGCGTAATAAAAATATAATTAATTTAATAAAACCCCCAAAACCGTGTAGTCACGTGTACAAGCCTATAAAGTGATTACAATTGATTCACAAGAAAATCTCAAGTCTCAAGGACTTGTTTCTAGGATAGAACAAGATCATAATTAGGAGAAGAAGTCTGCTGCGATGGAAACAACTCCTGACAATCTCCACGAAATCTCGGACAAGGAGAAGGGAAATATCACAAAGTCCGGGCTAGTAACCTACAAAAAAATTGTGTAGCAAGGGTTGAGTAGCAAACCACACGGTACCGCGCAAGTAAAACGTCTAAACACAAGCTAAGGGATAAAATACGGTACTACCTACCAACACCAACCAAACCTCCACAACTACAACCTGCATGTAAAATCAATCCCACCTAATAGCTACATTTACATAGCACAGAGCTCAACAATAATCTTCAACCAAATACATATCCGCATAACGAGCTCAATATTGATCAATCACAAGTTTCCGTAGAAGTCAAAATAAATCATTAAAATACGATATTAAGTTAACCTAAATTATACGTATGTGCAATGCATGGAATGCCATGTCAAAGTCTAATGATGTATGTCGACCTAGTGATACACACACCCGCTTCTCTAATCCGGAACCCCATGGGGGACATATCTGTCCATGCATCTGTCGCGGTTCAACGACATGACCCTCGATAATCGTAACCATCGCGGCACAAACGATACGTCCCATCGAAAACAGTATCCATCGCGGCGCGCTAAAACGTCCCTCGAAATGGTACTCCTCTTAAGTAACTCATTCTTTCTTCTCAATGCACATACACTTGTCACAACCAATGCCTCAGAATAATGCAGATGAAAAATTCACAGACAAATGATGAGGAGATGACCATTTTCATAACATCTCACATTTCAACAACCACACAAACCCTGAAGTCACATCGACAAGCATTCAACAAGCCTCATCCTTTCGCACAAATCAAACCTAACAATTTAATCACATGCCTTTTGTATCCCTTTTTTTTATCATTATATTAATCATGTGGACAAGGTCAATAAACCCATCACCATATCCCATTACTCTCAAATATTACCCAGGAAATACACGCATTGCATACATTAACAGAGTTTAGAAATCCCTTGCCTCAAATAGTCCGAACACTCACTCTGTGACTTGCGTCTTCCCTCTTTTCGTTGGACTTCCCCTCAAACAATCTTTCATATTCTAGGTCATATAAGATTTCGACGAACCCAACAAAACTCAAATTACTATATGTCTGTCGAAACAACAGAAACGCACTCAGATATTAAATCAAGGCTCGTATATTGATGTCATTAGATGTCAACCCTCAATATTTTCAAATTTCCAGTCTAGGGTTAACGTTTCCCTTCTCCATATATCTAAATCTATGACATGCATATAATACAATGCCTTTAAATATTTATTACCTATTCTCATTATAAAAAAACTTGATTATTACTAATAACAATAAGAAAACTTTGAACTAAACCAAACCCATACCATTATGCATACTTATGCATATAAAGCTTTAATTTGTACAAGGTATCACATTATTCACTATGTGCAATCACAACAATAACCCTTAGGAAACATAATATAAATAATGTAAAAGCTTGAATTTCCTGTATTTCAATCAAAATTATAACTTCCTTAATTCCTCCCCCACTAAAAACACCTTAGTTTGTTATAACATTAACCCCACAATAAAAAAAATACAATCTTAACCAAATTTAAAATCAATGGATAACAACACGTGTACAATTTAAAACCCTTTGGTGTTAATGTTTGCACATAAATAAATTGTACAAAAATAATTCACATCAATAAGAAGATTTATTTCTTACCTGTTTAAACACATGGTTCCTCTTTAACGACGTAACGTGGCCTCTTCTTCTTCTCCATTTTTTGTTTCTTCTTACACTGCGTGATCCTTTTTTTTTTTTATAATTCGATGCGTGACTGCTGCTGCTAACAACACAGCAGCTTTAAACGCTTTTTTTTCCCTTTTTAAATTGGGCTAGCCCTTTTTTTTTTTATTTTAGTTATTATTATCATTATTTATTATATTATCTTAAAGTAAGTACTTTATTTTATTAATTATTTTTGAAAACAACTTAATGAACTATTAATTTATTTTAAAATTTGTAAGCCACCATTTTCTATAAGACATAAATTAATATCTAAAAACTAGTACCTAATAGTTTAGATAAATGGGTAAACATTCTAAAACGACTAAGGGTCGTTACATTCTCCACCACTAAAATCATATTCATCCTCGAACATAAAGTAGGTTGAAAGGAAGAACAATCGATGTTATCAAAACTTTAGTTATGAACTTATCGTGTTCAAGTGAGCTCCTCCTTAAGATCCATTCCCTAGATTCAACTACTAAGAACTGAACTTTCAAATTGCACTTTGACATACTTACGAACAAATTTACCAAGCAACCCCTAACCCATGAATCAAAAATAAACCAAGAACAGAAATCAGGTATCCCAACCACAATCTTCATGGAAATCCTTTTTCATAATTAACCCCAAGCAATTCGTCTGAATCAATATCGGCTGAAACCAGAAGGTTGGAACCTCACATTTAATTTTAATTTTTTTTAAAAATTCCGTTCTCACAACACTATCTTTCCGTAGACTTAAGTTATGAAAAATGATTTTTAGACAATTAATCCTAATCCCGGGAGTTATCACCTTAATCTAACCCAAATAGAACAGATCACGTAAACACCCACAAGTGATACACTCTAGAATGCATAACCTTTAACAACATTTTCGATAACTGTAAGTATTCGCGGGAAGTTTCTTACTTTAAGTTATCATAAACAAGGTTGTGCAGGTAGTGGTATACTTTAACTATCCCGAACAACATCAAATCTATCATGACAGAATAACACGTTTGCCTATATTCCTATCCTATCGATAGGGACATAAGATGATGAACTTCGATCCACCACTATGATTCACCCTTGATGTTAGAAACACATGTGGATATGCGCAATGAATCACACCTCCCAATCATGTCGAAATGAAGTAGGTAGTCCACATAAAAATGTACATTAAAAAATCGATAACACAATATATTTTCTCTATAGCGCCCATATCAAACATTCCATTCAAATGACTCATCAAATTACTCATCTCCTCTGATTTTTGTCAACCCACATCAATCCATCAAATCCTCATTACATAACAAATAACTTGTTTCATCAAATCCACATACTTCCACAATACTCCTTAAAGTCCTTACTCTTGCTACTGACAAACATCATTACCGTTAAGAAATTTACCATACTCTCAAAACTGTATCAATATAAAAAACATTATGCTTAAGCAACACTTGTAGTCTTTCAAAGTTTTTAACTATGGCTCTCTTTATTTACATTTACCTTTTTCATGCACAATACGGTCACAACAAAAAAGAATGACACTAATTCAAAAATAAAAGTACTTTCCCACTCGGTAAGATAATTTAAATCACTCATTCCAACCATCCCCAACCACTCAACACCACACTTTACTATCCTTCAAACCATCATATACCCCATGCCAACTCAGACACTATTGGTCACTCCCAATACTTATGTATAATATAAGCTCAAAACATTACTCCCATCAATGGCCTATGGAAATTTTAAATTTAACGACCTGTTTAAGTCATTTTGAGCATAAGATTTATTTTTGGAAACTGGTTGAGTCGACGGATCCCACGACGGACCGTCATAGAACGACAGACCGTCGAGGTCCTCGTTCCAAAACACTTGATCTTAAAATTTTGGTATGAGATCGACTCTCTGAACGTCACGACGGGATGACAGGACGGACCCGTCTCAGCATAAACGGGCCCGTCCATACTCTTTGAATGTGGAGTCTCTGAACTTTGTGACATAAGCAGCACGACGGTCCATCACAAAAGAAGGCATCGTGACCCTGACTGGGTCGGATTTCTGTTAAATAATTTTAAGGGGCTTTTGGACTATTCCTGCTTATAATTATAAGTTAGTGGTTTAATGTTAATATTTAATTACGTGGGGGTTAAAAGGAGAACCTTGAAACAAGTAGCTGGGTGTTTTATCATCTTTTATACTTACTTATATGCTAATTAGGGTAAAAGAAAAAGGGTTTTGAATACGAACAATAGAAAAGAACCGAGAGAGAGGGAGAAACGAGCGAGAGAGAAGAACGAAGAGGAAAGCAAAAGATTTTTGAGATTAGCTTGCTTGATCACGAATCTTTCGGTGGAGGTAGGTTATGGGTTTATTCTATTTCATATACACCTTAATATAGCGCTGATATGTATTGGGTATTATTGTAAACCCTTCTATATGCTGATGTGTGTAATGCCGATGTGTTTATCTATAATTGGATGAAACTAGCATGATCGTTGTTAAATCTTAATCCTAATGTACTTTGTTAATGATGATGCCTTGGTATAGATAAGTCTTGATGACTAAAGTAAATGAGATTATAGGACGGGTGTCACGTTTCGAACACCAAATAGTCCTGAATGTCGGGTGTCACGTTCCGTCACCAGGATCTTAATAAATGGATCGGGTGTCACGTTCCGGCAACATTGAATGATAGTATATGGATCGGGTGTTCACGTCCGCACCAGGATAGTATATGGAGCGGGTGTCACGTTCCGCCACCAAGATCGTATCTAATCGGAGTGTCAGTTCCGACACTAGGATAATATTGATCAGGTTCACGTCCGAACCAGAATAATAAGTAGTGCGAGTGTCACGTACCGACACGAGTGGGATAAAGATAATGAATCTTGACATGTGTTATCATCTCAATCGCAAATAACAATGTAACATTCCCCAAAAGAGTATGGTGTGGAAGTCTGAGTCCTCATGGATGGTGTTGGTTTTGTTATAAAGATTTTAATACTGTTTGTTTCTATCACCTGTTTAAGAATACTATTGATTTTTATGAATATTATCTTAAATAATATTGCGTTCTATTTTGAGTTGGTGCCGATGATACCTACTCAGCTCTCGTGTTTTTGTCTGACACCTGCTTTGTAATTGGTTTTTCTTTGTTTGTGTGGAGTGCTGCAAACGTACATCGTCTTCAACTCAACCGCAACTCTAGCCAGTCTTTCTCAATTCGGATCTCAGGGTGAGCTATGCTTCTAGCTTTGGACATGAATCATCTTCTTTCATGTCCTCGATGCTTGAAGTCCGGCATGGACTACAGCTTTACTTAGTTAGCCTAAATACTCCTTAGATAGTAATTTGAGGATAGATGTTCTTGTGGTGTGATGAACTTCCAGATTTTTGGGCTAATAAGTCTGGAATTTTTTAGAAGTTAATTTTAATTAATTTGGTCAATGAGTTTTTAAGTGCTTTTCCACATTTTTTCTTTTATTGGTTGAATAGGTTGGGATTATAGATTGTTTGATTTGCTCACATAGGAGAGTAAATGTGGGTGCCAAACCTACGCGACACCAAAGCGTTTTGGGTCGTGACAAACTTGGTATCAGAGCATTAGGTTCGTTGGTCCCATCACACAAAACGAGTCTAGTAGAGTCCTTAAGAAACGGTAGGGGGACGCCTTTACTTTTTCTTTTGAGAGGCTATAGGACTTTTGAAAATTCCATTTTTTCTTTCTTTCTGTGCTATTAACTTGGGAACCAATTGGTATCGTAAGGTGATACAAATTGGTAATCTGACCATCTTCACTCTATTTCGCATATTTAGAACTAGGCAACACTTAAGACGGCCAACACCAGCAACACGGCAGACAAGATGCGTCTGAGCCAGCCACTGGGGCTGTAGCTCCGAAGAGGAGAAGTGGAAAGGGGCCGTGATAAGAGGTGTGGAGGACGTTCTCTATAGTAAGAGACAAGCACCTATCCCCTCTGGACTAGGCGGTGACGGCCTCACCGACTGAGGAAGTAGTCAGAGAGGGTTAGGAAGGGGTAAAGTAGCAAGTGCAGAATGAGGAATTACCACCCCAAACCTACCCTACACACAGATGATTAACCAGGTTCTTTCTTATCTTAGCGGGTTTACCTGATCAAGGGCATACACCTACAGTGTTTCTGCACCACCACCTCAGGCTCCGGAGTAACGACATGCCGTGCTGAGGCTCCCCGCATGGTGCCTCATTATAAATAGGCAACGTTTCCTCATTGCACTTGGAGCCCTATAATGACAAGTGATTAGCATGAAACTTTTTCAAGTAAGTCTTAAATTGAAACCTCCAGTCTTCAGGGTGCTGAATCTGGGATGCCCTAACGATTTTATGTTGATTGTCATGAGTTACTACATAAAATGGGGCATAGTGGAATATTTAGCGTTGAGTTTTGTAACCTATAGTTCAGGAAATGCAAAATGTGGTGGCGGTTCACATGTTTGAGTGCACCCGTACAAGCACCCCTATGACTTTGGGCGTCTTCTCTATCTAGCTTATTTATGGAGAAGTATATCCCCCCCTCCGGACCTTGAGGATAGGAGGAGAGATGAGTCTTGAGCCTAGAGCAAGGCAATTTTGGTGACTGTTTATGAGGCTAATTCGTGCATTATCCAGATATGCCCCCAAGCTTTGTTTTAGTCCCAAGCGCAGATTCACCGTTTTGTTAAGGGGTTGAGGCAGATTTGCGGATTGTCAACCTTACAGTAGTGTATAGCACAAAACAGCGAAATCCTTTCAAAGGTGTAGACTTCGTGATAGAGGTGGAGGAGTGAGAGGCCAGATGACTTCACATGGCATTCGACATCAAAAGTTTTCGTAAGGGAGGTGAGGAGTTTAATGTTCTTACTCCAGAGGCATGGTCAGGAGGGTACCAGCCCGACCCTATTCGTCTTCACGGCAGACTGGTTTAAAAAGAAGGGTTGGGGTCAACCGCAACCGGTCAACAACTTCTCTGCGTTTTGGAGTTCTCCCCCAGACTTCTTCATTCTCGACGAGACCTATGCTTTACATCCAGAGAGTGTTTATGGATGTGGAGACTGGGCATATCAATAGGTATTGTCAAAACAGCGTTACAGACCTCGAAGAGTCAGAGGTAGAGTGGTCTGTGGAAGAGTCGTCATCCTGGAAGGGCGTGGTGGGCCTAGGTAATGGTGGGTCACCACAGAACGGCCGGTTGACGGGCAACGTACTACTACTACAACAACCATGGTAGGGACAATGATGGGCAGACAGGTGATAGGGCCCATGTACGCTTCCCTCCCTGGGTTGGTAGAACGAGACCTCAGATGTTTGTTATCACATGTAATCGTTTGGTTTGTGTTTCATGGCTTCTGTATTTTTCATCCTGGCCCACATTTTCATATTATTTCCTCATTTGCTTTCGGTCTTAATTTACATTGGTGAATTGATTGCCAAATGCCTGTTCGTGTTTTTCCCGGGGGTGAGTCGTGGAAGTTAAAAGGGTGTATAGGTCTGTCATTGTAACTTTCGGGGAGCAAATCCTCACTAGATTTGGTTTCTTAGGAAATGGTTGATTTCAATTTCGATGTAATTCTGGGTATGACTTGCTTTCTCCAAATTTTTGCAACTCTTAAGATTGTAATGCTACTTTAAGTTGGCCAAGCCTGGATGATAGATCCTTTAGTGTGGAGGGTGACTACACTTCCACTCCAGTTCGTATCATCTCCTTTCTTCGTGCTAAGTGAATGGTTAGTAAAGGGTGCTTAGCTTTCTTGGCACACCTCCGGGATGATACTACCCAAGTACTTTTAATTGAGTCAGTTTCGGTAGTCCGTGAGTTTTTGGATGTGTTTCCTGCAGACCTTCCTAGTATGCCGCCGGATAGAGATATTGAATTTTGCATTGATCTGGAGCCGGGTACTCACCCCATTTCTATCCCTCCTTATAGAATGGCTCCAGCAGAGTTAAGGGAGTTAAAGGCCCAACTTCAAGAGTTGTTAAGTAAAGGTTTCATTAAACAAAATGCATCCCCTTGGGTGCTCCGTGTTATTTGTGAAGAAGAAGGATGGAGTTTTCGGATGTGCATAGACTACCGGAATTGACAAAGTACTGTTAAGAACAAGTACACTCTTCCCCGCATTGATGATTTGTTCGATCAGTTACAAGGTGCTTGTGCCTTCTCAAAAAATTTATTTGAGATCTGGTTATCACAATTGAAAATATGGCAACGGATTGTGACCAAGACTGCTTTTCGGACCAGGTATGGGCATTATGAGTTCTTAGTAATGTCTTTTTGGGCTTACGAATGCCCTGCTGCTTTCATTAGCTTAGATGAACGAGATTTTTAAGCCATATCTGGATCTTTTTGTGATCGTATTATTGATGATATACTGATATACTCCAACAGTAAGAAGGAACATGAGGAGCATGTGAGAATCGTGTTGGATAGTAAGGGAGAAAAGCTTTATGCCAAATTCTCCAGTGTGAGTTTTGGCTAGATTCAGTGTTTCTTCTTGGGGCACGTGGTTTTCTAAGGTGAGTGATGGTGGATCCTTCTAAGATTGAAACATGAGAATTGGGTAAGACCTACTAATGTGTCAGAATAAGGAGCTTTGTTGGTTTAGCCATCTACTACCGTCGATTTGTCAAGGATATCTTCTATTTCCTCCCAACTGACGAACTTGACTAAGCAGAATGTTCCATTTCTATGTCGGATGAATGTGAAGAAAGCTTTCAGAAACTCAAGACCTGCTGACTACTGCACCTATCCTTACCTTGCCAGTAGAGGGTAAAAACTACATTGTTATTGTGATGCATCCTATTCGGATTTGGGTGCAGTGCTAATGTAAGAGAATGTGATTGCTTATGCTCGAGGCATTAAAGGTGCATGAACGTAACTATCCAACCCATGATTTAGAATTGGCTGCAGTCGTGTTTTGCATTAAAGCATGGAGACACTATCTATATGGGGTTAAGTGTAGTCTATATGGATCATCGTAGCCTACGTATGTCTTTACTCAGAGGATTTGAATTTGAGACACAGGAGGTGGATGGAACTACTAAAGGATTATGATGTACCATTTGTATCACCAAGGAAGGTAATGTTGTGCAGACGCCTTAAGTCGAAAAGCAGGGAGCATGGTTGTTTAGCCCACTTACAAGTTTCGTAGACCATTGGCTGAGAGGTTCAGACTCTGGCTAATGACTTTATGAGGTTAGAAGTAATTGAAGGAGGATTGTTGGCCAGTGTGGAGGCGAGATCTTTTTTCTTGACCAGATCAGGGAAAACAGTTTGATGATTAGAATTAAGCCATTCGGATATGTGTTGCAGGAGAGGCTTAAAGAAGCGATAATGGATAGGAAGTTTGTTTTGAGAAATAAGGGAAGGGTATGTGTGCCCCTGTTTGATTTGATCCACCTATTCTTACAAAGACTCATAGTTTGATATTCTATAACATCCTGGTGAAACCAAGATGTACCGTGACCTAAAGCAACACTTTTGGTGGAGTAGAATGAAGCGCGACATGTTTGATTTTGTTGCCAATGTCCAAATTGTCAGCAAGTAAAGTATGAACACCAAGAGTCCGGATGAACACTTCAGGGAAAGCCCATTCCGAATGGATTGGGATAGAATTGCAATGGACTTCGTGGTTTGGTCCTTCCAAAGACATTGGGCCAGTTTGATTCTATTTGGGTAATTGTGGAGAGATGAACTAAGTCTGCTCCCTTCATTCCGGTCAAGGTGACTTACACTGGCAGAGAAGTTAGCCAAACTTTATATCTCAGAGATTGTTCGATTGGCATGGAGTTCCACTGTCCATCATATCAGATAGAGGTACGGCAGTTTACTTCTAAGTTTTGGAGAACATTGCATGCGGATTAGGTACTAGGTTGGACCTTAGTATTGCATTTCACCCTCATACCCGATGGACATTCTGAGCGAACGATTCAGGTATTGGAAGATATGCTTCGTGCATGTGTGATAGAAATTCGGTGGTCATTGGGATAACTTCTTACCCTTAGCGGCATTTCATACAATAATGCTATCACCTCAAGTAATTGATATGGCTCTTTTCGAGCTTTTGTATGGAGGAGATGTAGGTCCCCATTGGTTGGTTTTGATGCATTCAGGTAGACCCTGGGGTACTGACCTTTTGGAGGGATTCATTAGAGAAGTGGAAATCTATTCAAGAAAAGCTTTTAGCGGCTCAAAGTAGGCAAAAGGAGTATGCAGATCGAAGGTAAGATTTGAGTTCAT